>CM046436.1:50305844-50373035 GCA_025506505.1 Flaveria sonorensis
GGGGCATTGGGTTAGGGGTTTGAATGGCAGAAAGCTTCTTTTGTAACAACATCAGCACAAGTGGTGTAGATTTGAGGAGATCCTCTCATCAATGGCTTTATGCACAATCCATTGATGATGGGAGTGATGAGAGGTAAGGAATGTTGAAAGGTAGCAACCACTGCTCAGAGGGGTTCTGTCCCTGAGAGGTGGTGCCAAAAGCAGTGGCTGGTGGCTCAGTTGAGTGTAGTGGCTGAGTGTTTGGTGAACCTTCAGATGAAGGTGCCATCTGTGGGTTTTATTGGGGCAGATGGACTTTGATCCTGAGACATTTTGGCAAGCAGTTCTTTGAGTCTGCTCACCTCAGCCTCAGGATTGTGTTATGGGCTAAGACATCGAAGAAAAAGCCCAGGTCATCATCAGTCTTTGCTGAATCACCTGACCTCCTGATTGAATCAGGATGTACATGCCCTGAGTGTAGATCAGTGTAGCATGTGCCCCTTGTTCTTGGTTCTGGGGACTTCCTGCCTCAGGACTGAGTCCTTCATCGGCAGTTGCCTCTGGTGAGGTCTTAGAGATGTTACCAACTTCATCCTGTTCATTTGCTGAATCAGTAGAAGTGGCAGCCTCACCAGATGTTCTAACCTCCTCCTCTACACGGGGAGATTGAACATTATAACCCCTGTGCTGTGGGTTATCAGCAGCATTTGGTCCTCTTCCTCAGCTGTTGAGGTTCTCCCCATTGTAATTGGTTTCTGGGGAGGAGGAGAGGAATGCAGCTGACTCAGCACTTGTGCAACTATAATGGTTGGCTTTGAGGGGCGGTTGCATTTGGAGATAGGTTTGAAGCAGATTGCACCCGGGTGACTGGTGCTCTTCAATGGTAACCTTCTCAATTGAGATAGGTTCCAGCATTGTGGTATCCCCAATTATGGTTGCATCAGGATCCTGTTGAGAGGATGCCTGAGCGGCTAGGGCTGGTGGAGTCTTTGACACTACTGGGGGGTTAGAACCAGTAAGTGTTTCCTGTATTGGTGGTACAGGGGCATCCTCAGGGGACTCATCTCCCTGAGTAGCCTTTTTGGGCTTTTTGGTGTTGGGTTGGTGGGGACTTTGGATCTGGAAGTGGAGGCTGTGGGTTCCCGCTGCTTGGGTTTTAGCAGCCGGGCAGCCCCTTTCAGTGTAGGGTCAGAGTTGTGCCTGGAGTATACTTCAGGCAATACAGCCGGAGCAGGGACTCCAAGGCCAACAAGGCCGTCTGATTTTAGCTGATTTAAAATTATGGCCATGAGAAACCTGGGATATAATATCCATCTGTTTGCCACAGGTTTCAAGCCAGATCCTTTAGTTCCATGAAAACTATCTCAGAAAAATTTAGATTTTGTCGTTCAAAGATAGAGTATAATACCTGTTGCCATCGGGAGGACATCTGATCCCATGAGGAGTTTTTGATGCAAGGCAGACATTCACCATGTGGAATATAAGACGTTCAGCATCATGGAAGTGCTTCTTCAGATGGTGGTAGCACTTAAGTCTCCTTCATACCCGTTATTGATGAAAGACATATCAGTTGTGCCTTTCGGGTATTCTGTGACACAGGTGGCATCATGTAGATTTAGGGTTTGTCGAATGATGTCTGGAGTGATGACCACCTGTTTCTGGTTAACCAACGACTGGAGAGTGATTTGGCTATCATTCTCACCAGTTTGCACAGAGACGTTGGTCCAGAATTGGCTTAGGGAATCGGGGTATATGGTAGGATTCAGAAGAAAGCGGTTCGGTACTGGGAATCTACCATAAGATCGATGGCATTATCAAATTTGTTCCAAAAGGCCGATTTCGAGAGGTAGGCAACACAGTTGTGTCTGGGTTTGAGTTTCATGGTCGCCATTGTTGAGAGAGTGAAGGACATAAAACGGCTAATGAAACGTTTGAAAGTAGGTTTAGGTATTTATAGGGTAAGAAAAGGCTGATATAAAACGACTGAAAGTGTTGGTGCTGTCATCAGTTGTTTGAAAACAACTGAAGACCTGGTTTTAACTTTCAGAAGTTGTAACAACTGAAGACTTGGTATTAGTCATCAGTAGTTGTGAAACTACTGAAGACATGTTTTGGCTTCAGGTGTTGTAAACAACTGAAGATTTGGTGTTAGTCATCAGTAGTTGTAAACTACTGAAGACATGGTTTTGGCTTCAGTTGTATGAAGTGAAACAGCAGTTGTAGAAACAACTGAAGAGAAAAGTTTCTCATCAGCTGTTGTCGTCAATTCTTAGCTCATCAGCTGTTTCATTCTGACCTCAACACTTATCAGACTTTTTGCTGATTTTCAGACGTTTCATTGGTCATCAGTACTTATCTGTTATACTGACATCAGTAGTTGTAACTACATCAGTAGTTGTAACCACATCAGTTCTTTTCAACAGATAGAGTACTTCAGTACTTTTAAGTAATTTAGTCTTCAGTAGTTATGAAAACTACTGAGGATAAAAGAACTTATCAGTACTTATTTGTGACAATAGTATACGAATGCTCATCAGTACTTGTTGACTGAGATCATCAGTAGTTGTCACTTATTCTAGCTGCAGCATACCAAGCCTTAACACTAGGTTTTGGAAAGTTGAACTGTCCAAAGGCTTAGTAAATATGTCTGCAAGCTCATCAGCACTAGGAACAAACTTTGGATCAATCAGACCTTTTTCAAAACAATCCCTAATAAAATGGTGTCTGATCTCAATATGTTTGGTCCTAGAGTGCTGGACTGGATTCTTGACAATACAAAGAGCTGAAGCACTATCCATTAGTAATGGAGTCTTAGTCTCTGTAATGCCATAATCCAATAATTGATTCTGAAGCCAGAGTACCTGAGATGTACAACTTGCAGCAGCAATGTACTCGGCTTCAGCAGTGGATGTAGCAACAGATGTTTGTTTCTTACTCTGCCAAGAACCAAACAGTTGCCTAGGAATTGACATCCACCAGAAGTTGATTTTCTAGTTAATTTACACCCTGCATAGTCACTATCAGAAAAAGCAACTAATTTGCAAGAGTGCCCAGTGGAATACCAAAGACCTAGAGATTGAGTACCTTGCTATCTAAAGATCCTCTTGACTGCAATCAAATGAGACTCTTTAGGAGCAGCCTGAAATCTAGCACAAACACAAGTTGCAAACATAATATCTGGTCTAGAAGCTGTTAAGTACATCAAGGACCCAATCATACATCTGTAAAGTGTTTCATCAACAGCTTTACCTTTCTGATCTGCATCCAGTTGTGTGGTGCTGCACATGGGAGTAGAACAGGGCTTACAGTTTTGTAAATCAAACTTTTCCAAAAGACTCTTTGTGTATTTTGACTGATGAATGAAAGTTCCATCAGCCTTTTGTTTGATTTGCAAACCTAGAAAGAACTGTAATTCTCCCATGGCACTCATTTCGAATTTTTGTTGCATCAACTTTGTAAATGCATCACACAACTGTGGATCAGAGGATGCAAAAATAATATCATCAACATAAATTTGAACAAGGAGCTTATGCTGACCCACTTTCTTAATGAACAAAGTTTTATCTATGGAGCCTCTAGTGAAATTATTCTGAAGAAGAAAATTTGACAGTGTTTCATACCAGGCTCTAGGAGCTTGTTTCAACCCATAAAGAGCCTTATCAAGTTTATACACCCAATCAGGATGTTTATTATCCTCAAAACCTGGTGGTTGACACACATAAACCTCTTCTTTTATTTTACCATATAAAAATGCACTTTTGACATCCATTTGAAAAACTTTAAGATTGTGGAATGCAGCATAGGCTAAGAACAATCTAATTGCCTCCAGTCTGGCTACAGGGGCAAAGGTTTCATCATATATCAATACCTTCTTCTTGTGAAAACCCCTGGACAACCAGTCTGGCCTTGTTCTTGACAATTTGCCCATTTTCATCTGTTTTATTCCTAAACACCCATTTAGTGCCTATTGCACACTTACCTGGGGGTAGAGGAACCAGTTCCCACACTTGCTGCTTTTTGAACTGAAGAAGCTCAAGCTGCATGGCATCAACCCATCCATTGTCTCTTAATGCAATATGATAGTTCTTTGGCTCTTGCTGACTGATGAAGAGAGCATAGAAGCAGAAGTTGGACAATTGACTTCTAGTTGAGACACCAGCATTGATATCACCAATGATTTGAGACATTGGGTGATTCTTCAGCTCTTGGTACACTATGAGATCTGTGCAAGTGTTTGTAGCACGCTCAGCAGCAACAGATGTTGATCCAGATTCTTGAAACCAAGTATTAGATGGCAAGTCAAATGAAGTAGAGGATTCAGAAATCTCATCAGCATTTGTTGTGGATGGTGCTACTGAAGCTACAGGAACATCAAGTTTAGTAGACTCAGGCAGTTGATCACTAAACTTGAATAGGTGAGTACTGGGATCATCATCAACATCAGTACCACCAGATGGATGACTAGCTGCAGAAGGTGATGAATTCACATGATCTGCAACAGCTGGAGGCTGATAAGGAACATATTGCAGTATGTCCAGATCAAACAACTCCACAGGGTTTTGTGGGATTTTGTCCTTAGGAGATTCATTGAACTTCACATGCAAGGTTTCTTCAACCATCTTTGTTCTGCAGTTGAACACTCTGTAAGCCTTGCAAGTGGATGAATACCCAACAAAATACCCTGCATCCACCTTAGAATCAAACTTTTGGAGTTGATCCTTTGTGTTGAGAATGTAACAAGGACACCCAAATGCTCTGAAGAATGAAATTAGAGGAGCCAAATGATGTAGAACTTCATAAGGAGTCTTCATCAACCTCTGATTCACTAAAGCTCTATTTTGCACATAGCATGCTGTGTTGACAGCTTCAGCCCAAAAGGTCAGTGGCAAACCAGAGTCAGCCAACATGGACCTTGCAGCTTCAATTAGGGTCCTGTTCTTTCTCTCCACTACTCCATTTTGTTCTGGAGTCCTTGGGATGCTATACTGCCTCTTGATTCCTTTTGAAAGGTAGAAATCATCAAGTGTATGGTTTCTAAATTCAGTTCCATTATCACTTCTTATACACTTGACTGATAGGGAATACTGCTTCTCAACATACAACACAAAGTTAATAATTGTCTGAGCAGCCTCATCCTTTGAATGCAAGAAGAAGGTCCATACAAATCTGGAGTAATCATCCACAATTACCAGACAGTATTTCTTCTTTGCCATGCTCATTACTCTCACAGGACCAAAGAGATCCATGTGCAGTAATTGCAAGCAGGCAGTGGACTTTGGTTCTTCTATAGGAGGGAATGAACTTTGTGTTGTTTTCCTTTTAAACAAGCAGTGCAGGTTTCATCACAGTGGAACTCCTTTATTGGTAGACCTCTCACTAAACTATTGTGGATCAGCTGATTCATGTTTTTGAGATTAACATGACCCAGCCTTCTATGCCACAGTTTAGATTCCTGAGGAGAGGCCTTGGAGAACAGGCAAGGATGACCTTTTAAATCAATCTTCTTTGACAAATCCAAGGCATATACTCTTCCTATCCTGTTGGCCTTCAGGAGAGTATGTTCATCCAATACCTTGTCAATCAGCCTCAGAACTTTGGAAGACAGAATCCGGCAGTTCTGGCTTGTGAAAAGTGCAACATGCCCTTTATCACACATCTGACTGACACTCAGTAGATTATACTTGAGATTCTCCACATGGTTAACATCATCAAATCTGATTTCTCCATTTGACACAAATCCTTTCCCGATGATGTAACCCTTAGCATCATTTCCAAATGAGACAAATCCCTTCTTTCCTTGAGAGTAGTCATTAAGAAGAACTGCTCCCAGTCATATGCATAGATCCTCCACTGTCTACATACCAGATGCTTCTTTGGCATGCTGAAGAACCCTGCATTTATCATAAGAAACTAGTTAGCTTTAGAGACCCAAACCTTTTTGGTTTTGGGTCTGTTTTCATCAACATTTAACCATAACTTGTTTCTCATGATTAACAGCTGATGAAGGTGGAGATGGTGCTGAAATGGATTTCTTAGATTTGGGCTTGGATTTCCTTTTCAGTGGTTTGATCACAGGTGCATCTAGTTGGTTAACTCTCCCCAACAAATGCTGAACCATCATAACAAGTTGTGTCTGATTTGTTGCTAAAGCCTTCAGCTCATTTGACACATCAGTACTTGTTTTTGATGAGTTCCTGTGACCCACCATTTCCTCCTTCTTGAAATTCACAGACTTAGTCTGATGTTTATCATGAGGAACACTATCAGCTGTTTTCTGATAAACCCCATCCTTCTTTTTGGATTTTGGTGAGGCCTTGGTTTATCAGTTTGAGATGACTGTGGTACAAACTTGGTCTCAAACTCATTTTTCATTTTATTAATCTCTTCTTTAATGAGCTTATCTCTGTTGAGTTTGGAACCCTTTTTGTACCAGCATTCATCAGATAGATGATTGAATTTACCACATATTTCACATGGCTTATCTTCATCTTGGATTGATCAACTGCTGAAGTGGAAACTACTGAAGGTGTGATCTTCAGTACTTTCCTCCTTTCAGTACTTGTGTTAAGTACTGAAGGATCGGTAACAACTGAAGACTTGTTCTTCAGCTGTTCTCTATCCGTCCTGAAAGACCGTATGATAGATTCCTCAGCAGTTGTTAATCCTTTTATTTCAGCAGATTTGAAATGCTTTTCAGATGTTGTGACTTGCCCTTCAGTACTTGGAGTACTTTGAGGGACAACATCTGAATTGCTCAGCTTCATGTGTTTATCAGCATTTAAACCATCAGGCAATTGATTTGCTGAGATCTTAACACTGACTTCATCCTCTAATTTTGTATTATCATTTGAGGATGAATCACATGATGATGTGGTTTGGAAATTACTTTCACCTTCAGATTTTACTATTGATTTTGAAGTAAAATCAGTAGGTGGTAGTATGATTGTAACCTATTCCAAACTTCACATTTGAAGCTGTTTGCTTGCTGAGAAGCATTTCAAATCCCTTGCAGGATGTTACCCAGCGGTCACACTCAACTTGGGTAGCTGCAAGTGTCTCTTTGAGACTTCTGTGGTTCTCAAGTATGACCTCTACCTTAGCCTTTTCATCATTAAGTTGGCATTTAAGCTTGTAAATCTCATCATCTTTGTCATTAAGAGCAGACTCATACTCAGCTTTTCTTTTGGAAATAGTTTTCTCAAGCTCAAGATTTTGATTGATTAAAGCTACATTTGCCTCTCTAATAGAGACAAAGGCAGCTATGCATGATTCAGAACATAACTTGGCTTTAGCCTCAGAAGATACCTGGGTTACCTGTGAAGATGATGCATTGGAGCAGGAACCCTCAGTAGACTCCAGGGCCATGAGAGCAAGATTCCCAAAAGGATGTTCACCACCATGTTGACCAGCACCAGCAAATAATTGCTCATTGAAACCAGAAAGATCATCTGGTAAGCTGCTCCAGTCAACAACTCCTGGTGTGAAGAAGCTGTGATGAGGTTGAGATTGTGATGGAGATGGTTGAGGCTCAGGTAGGGCTTGAGGTTGTTGTGCTATAGGAACTTGAACTGGATTTGGCTGTGGCATGTAATAGCAGGGATATGGATATGGCATTGGACCCTGAGGGACAAAATATGCAGGAGATTGAGGTTGTGAGTGATGACCAGAACTAGCAGGATGTTGCCCTTTGTTTTGTGAACTATTGCTTGGAAAGGTCACAAAGGGTGCAGAGGAGTTAGATCCAGTTGATCTACACTCTCTTGCAAAGTGCCCAAGCCTGTGGCATTTATGACACCTCAACTTACTCTTGTCAAAACCAACTTTGGTTTTGCCAGAGAGTCCTGGAAATTTCCTACCAGTTCTCTTGTAGAACTTTTGAGATCTGATATTGATCAAGGCCATTTGGCTCAAAATATCCATCTCTTCTAAATCATCATCAGCAATACCCTTCAAATCATCCATGATAAAGCATAAATTATCACTATTACACACTATCAACACCAACAAATACATGATCAGAACTGTTTGAAGAGAAATCTATATGCTCATCATAATGGCTTTCTGATCCAGCATATTCTGACTCATGACCGACCAAGGCAGTGTTCCCTGGTACAAAGTCATCAGTGAGCTTTCCTGATGATGCCAGATTCCTTTTCTGCTCTATCTCTCTTTCAAATGTAAGCAGTTTCCCATGGAGTTGGGTGAGAGAAAGGCTATCCAGATTTGCACTGGAGCGTAGGACAAGGGTGTATGTGTCCCATCTCTCAGGCAGTGATCTGAGGAATCTGTTGTTCATCTGGCTGTTAGTATACTCATGCTTGACCATTTTCAGCTCAGAGATCAAGCAGGAGAAACGCTCAAACTGTTGAGTCAGTGTCTCACCCTTCCTATGAGAGAATGTCTCATATTGTTGGGCGAGGATTTCTGTTGTTTGCTAAGACCTCATCAGTTCCTCCGAATTGTTCCTTCAAAGCATTCCAGAGGTCATGAGCAGTTTCATGATGCATAAGCCCAGAATAGATTTCATTAGGCAGTGCCATGGCCAGAATTCCATGGGCTTTAGCATCAATCTCAAACAGTTTACGATCTTCATCTGAGTATTGCTCCTTCTTCTTCGGAACCATTTGGTTGGTCTCCGGATTGTTCACCATAGGCTTGTGTGGACCGTGAACCACAGATGTCCAACAACCTGAACTGTTAACAGACAGGTGATGGAGCATTCTTCGTTGCCATATGTTATACTCACTCCTAACCAGCATCGGAGGCTTGGTTGAGGAGCCAGTATTGTGAGGGTCATTAGATGGAGTAGTCATTCTCAGATTCAAACCAATTCAATCAAGTTTCAACAGATTTAGCACAAAAACACAACAAACTCATATGAACCAAGAAGAAACTCAAATTGAATAACCAGAAGCAGCAGAAGATCAATCTCTATAACCAATTCTTGCAAATATGCTAATTCGATCAAACTTTAGATATCGAAATAGCAGTTTCAATGATCAATTGTTAAACCGATCAATGATTAACCCGCTCTGATACCATTTGACAGGATCAGTGATCTAAGTTTGATCAATTAGAGTTGAATCGCAGCGGAATTAGAACAAGAATTAGACAAATATAGCAAGAACACAATAGATATTCAATGGAACAGTACACGGTTATAGAGAAAGAGGGTTTCTGCAAAAGGGATAATATCATTCATGCACAAATGCTTCGGTATGGCGGCCGCTAAGCTTCACTAAGCTGCGCTATGCTATGTAGGTTACAATTAGGTCAACATTCCTTATATAAAGGAATGTGACGTCTGCTGATGTCACTTGATAGTGACATCTAACAGAATTATTACAAACAACTAAAAGTAAGCAAACTACTGAGAATGTTCACAACAACTGAGAACATCTCAGAGTATGCTAAGTACAAGAGAAACTAAAACTACTGAAACTACAAGTACTGAAAGGAAAATATAACTACTGAAAGGAAACCATCACAACTACTGAAGAGGTCTTCTTCAGCTGTTGTGACAACATCTGAAACTTGGTCTTCAGTCTTTGTCTTCAGCTTTTGTCTTCAGACTTTGTCTTCAGTTCTTTAGCTTCAGACTTTGTCTTCAGCTTTTTCACTTCAGACTTTGTCTTCAGCTCTTTCACTTCAGACTTTGTCTTCAGACCTTGTTATCAGTTGATGTCTTCAGCTGTTGCAGACTACTTCAGTTGTTGTAATGTCTATGGGACTTAAAGGTTTTTCTGATCAGGCTCATTGTTCTTTTGGTCCAACATTTACACTTACTACATATGGATTTTTTGGTCCCACAGGTGTAAAGAGTTTAGGAAGAAAATCATATTGCTAGGTACTAATAGATGATTTTACAAGATTACTTTGGTTTTCTTTTTAGAAACTAAAGATCAAACTGTTGAAATTATAAATTCATTTGTTATTAAAATTGAAAACCAAATTGTTCAAAAGGTTAAAATTATAGTGTGATTAGGGAATAGAATCTAAAAATCACACTTTTGATTCTTTTTATCAATCTAAATGTATTGCTAGACAATATAGTGCTTTTACAACTACTCAAAAAAATAGAATTACTGAGAGATGAAATAGAACCTTATTGATGCTACAAGAACTATGTTCTCTGACTCGAAACATCCTATAACATTTTGCGCTAAAGCAGTAAGCACTGCGTGTTATGTTTAGAATACCGTGTTGATAGTTTAAGACACATGAGAAACCTTTATGAATTGTGGCATAAGAGAAGACCATTCATAGGGTTCTTAAAACTTTTAGATGTACATGCACTCTGCTAAATACCAAAGATCACTTATCAAAATTTGCTTAGAAATCAATAAATGGGTTCTTTGTAGGATACGCATCACAAGCTAAGGCTTACAAAGTATAAAACAAAGTTGACCACACCATTAAGGAATCTAAAAATGTCATATTTAATGAAAATTACTCAAATACAGTTGGAAATACCCTAGGTTGTATTTTTATATGAATCGATTCAAAAATGTTTTTAACCATTTACCCAAGAATGTTTCAGGATAATCACTTAACAAATCCACAGACACACAAATCACAAGTGTTGAAGACCACATAGTTGATCTACCTCATAGCCACAGTCACATCAGATTAACTATTAATCCTCTCCGACCACAATCAGCAGAAGAAATGCTAGTACCATAAATGATGTAACCAACCATCACTTGCTCATGATGTCTCATCAGACGAGGAGTCTTATGATCATTATGGTACTAGACAATCTATTGATAAGGAACCAAGTGTGGCAAATGCTGAAGAAGGAGTCAATTCGGCAGCTGATCTAGTCACGCCTATAGTACATGAATGAGAGTTCGGGTCTTTTTCCAGTCAAAATTGACTAAGAGGCAATCCTATCTGTCGAACTTCTTGAAATAATTTTTTCCAATTTCTATCTATTTAACAACTGTAAGTGATCCAACACTAAGAATTCATCAAGAGTACCCAGTTGAGAATGTCATTGGTATTATTAATGTCGGTTTCAAGACAAGAAGCTAAACACATGAGGCAAATATTAGTTTGTTCTCATGCTTTCTTTCTCAACTGGAACCAATGAAAGTGGGTGATGCCTTAAGAGATAATAGCGGGGTATAAGATATGCAAGAGGAGCTTCTTTAGTTTAAAAGACAGAAGGTTTGGAAACTATGTACACTTCCTAAGGGAAGATAGCGGGGGCATTGATACCAGGATTAAACCAAGACTTATAGCTAGGCTTGAAGCAATCAGAATTTTTCTAGCATTTGCTACCTCAAAACACTTCAAAGTGTTTTAGATGCATGTCCAGAGTGCACTTCTCTACGGTTACATAGATGAAGAAGTTTTTGTCTATCAACCTTCTAGGTTTGAAGATCCAAAGTATCCAGATTATGTATGCAAACTTAATAAAGCTCTTTATGGGCTACATCAAGCTCCTAGAAAATGGTATAAAATGCTTTCTACCTTTCTTCTAAGAAATTGATACACTAGAGGATCCACAGAGAAAACTCTCTTCATAAAGAAAGTTGATTTGGTCATCATTTTGGTACGAGTGTATGTGGATGGCACTATATCTGGTTCTACAAATAAGAGATTGTGTAAAGACTATGAGAGTCTCATGAAGTCAAAGTTTGAGATGAGTTCAATGGGAGAACTCACCCTCTTCTTGGGGCTACAAGTGAATCAAATACCTGATGGGATCTTCATAAATCAATCTAAGAATGCTCAAGACATCTTAGTGAGATTTCAAGCCACTGATGATGCTAAAACTCCTATCTGGAGAACATGTTCACTAACTCCTTTTCTTGAGGGGAAGCGGTAGATCAACAGTAGTATAGAGGCATAATAGGTGATGAAATCAACCACAATGGACTGATTATGAACCTGATGAAAAATAAGAACATAAACAGGTTAATTCCCCCAAGGATCTTTTCAAATCTCTCAAACAAGATATAACAACGGATTTTTATATTTGAATTCAACAAACACTAATCATGGTGCGGAAACCCATGATTAATGCTATGATATCAGTGTGTGCTAGTGATTGAATGCTTATATGATAATCACTGCTTGATTGTATTGATTGTTTAAAAGCTTACAAAGAAATAGAGTAGTATGCTATTTATAGCCGATACAAAGAGCTATATACAATTACTAGACTACCCTTATGTAAACGAATATTACATAAAAATCCTAAGTCTATAAGACATCTGTTGTGGATGATTAGCTATCTACTATGGATGTTAAGCTGTCCGTTGTGGAAGTCAGATAACTTGCCCGCTATGCCTTGGATGCTCTCCGCTGTGAACACTTATGTGTTTGCTTGTATGTTGTCCGCTGTGGAATGTTCATCCGCTGTGGATGAACATCCGCTGTGGACAGTTAATCAGCTATGGACTTTTAAGCTTTCCGTTGTGAACACTTGTGTGTTTGCCTGTTTGTTGTCCGCTGTGAATGAACATCCACTGTGGACAGTTCATCAGCTGTGGACTTGGGCATCCGCTTTATGTTGTTCATCCGCTGTGGGAAGTCTTCATCCGCTACAGGCACTTGGACTTGATCTTCATCCGCTGCATCCTCTTAGTCATCCGCTATGGACAACTCTTCATCCGCTGTCGACACTTAGCAAAATTCCTTTTTATCTACATGTCACACCCTCAAAATCCACGTGCAGGGTTTTACCGCGAGGCGTGTGAACAAACCAGGATCTCAGTCATTAGTTACTCAGAACGACTCTATATGAACCATTAAAACCAAACCAGAGTTTAAAACTTCAAAATATTTTCAAATGCGTTTTTGTAAGTAAAGCAAACACAAGGGTACAAAATGTTAAGTGCGCAAAACACGCGCCCAACCATTATTCAAAACCAAGTACAGAAACTTGTTTCAATTGCCAAAATAAAATGTTTCCTATAATGCTGACCCATAAATGCTGACCCGTGAGTGCTCCTAGGCTTTTCATTAACCACGACCTGAGAATAGCATACTAAAAGAGTCAACACAATGGTTGGTGAGTTGAAGAGTTTGTGAAAAACATAATAGTAATAGTTATAAAACATAAGGGTGCATTGAATTAGATAGCTAGTCTAAATTCACAAGTAATAATCGTAGTGATTTCGTGATCGAAGCTGACAGCGTTTCGTTTGATTGCCTCCCGTCATGACTTACTAGGTCGTGACACCATGTGTTAGGACAATATTGCACCTGTTTGACCTCGAGTCGCACAGGTGAGGCTTTTCAAACCCAGTAGTGCTACATAAGATTTCCCGCTAGTTCCAATATTCACGATCCGAAAGTGTGAGGACTTTCATAGTATATCGCACTACATTACACTATACACAACTTATGATCAATAAAGCATTTTAGAACGAGTATGTTATCTCCCCCAAAAGAGAGTGTAAAATAAAGTGGGGCATGAACTGACCTGGTGTGCACACGAATGATAGTAAAGCTAACTTGAGAGAGAGAGAGAGGAAAGAAAACCTTCAGAGCTTACCTAGAACACGCAAGTACATAAGTACATGTACACAGAATCATCAACAATTCCTAAGTGCTCAATAAACACATTGACCCAAGGTTTTAGAAAAACAAGACGCATTTGACCCAGCTGACCCGTTTGACCCGTTGGTGAGATATTAATTGAAATCCCTTTTAATCAAGCATAGCAACTCATCATACATGGTTATTATACAAGTTGTTCACGTATATCACTTCATTAACCACTTGTTCTACCAAGGTCATCATACAACTTAGATTATCATACAAATCATGCGAATCTCAAGTAGTCAACATGCTCAACACAAATATAATTACATCACAACTAGTACATCATACATAAAGTCTAATCATTCAAAACATTCCATGGGAAGTCACTCACGACTTCACACCCTAACCCTGCCAATCCTACTAAGTAGGGGCCTCAGATTCGGCCGATCCTACTAAGTAGGGGCCTCAGATTTGCATGCGTGTATGATGATCATCATCACATTATTCAACAAGATTCAAGCCAACCAACATACCCAACAATGATCTATTACAATCCCAAGCATGATTCCATAATCTCCTAACATAATCCATCATCATGTATAATCTATAAAAGTCCAAATTTCCCAATTGACCAATCAAGTATCCATACAACCCAATTAACACATTTCACCATATTAGACACCATCAATAAACATTCTAACATGACCCTAACTTCATGAACATACCCGCTTCACCATATCCAAGGTTCTACATAAATAAAGTTTCCCTTTTGGGAAAGTAACATCTCAAAATCAATCTAACGCTCAATTCAATCATGAATTCATCAACACAGTACCTATTCGAGCTCATAACTATCATTTAAACATGGCCAACATCATCAAATCATCATAACTCACAAATCTCATATCCAAAAGTTTCTACTTATAGCAAGTATAAACTACATGATCAATTCATGGATTTCTTGCATAATAATCATAATCCAACGTTTATACAACATCATTAACATCACAACATCATCAATCTATTATCAATTCATCAAGTTCATGCACAAAGATACTATTATTAGTAAGGTATAAACTACGCATCAAAACCACGAATTTCTCGTATAATCCACGTAAACCATGAAAAACTTGTAAAAATCTAACCTTTAATCATGTAATGGCCAAGAAATGAAGTTGTTAACGTGCTGTAATCCTTGGAACCAATCAAAATTGATGCTCAATTGATTGTTCTTGATTGAAATCGCAACATGTGTGTGTGTTTGGAGATGATCGCGGTCGAGAGGGAGGGTGGGTGCTAGGGTTCCGTTTTGTCAAAACTTTACTTATTTAAAATCACCCTTTAATCCCTCTTCTACTACTTTCTATAAAAATTAACCTTCTAAACACTTTTTAACCATTTTTAACTACGAAGTACAAATATTATAAACTAACAATAATAATCATGCATAATTTTCAATAGCTACAAAACACATGCAATAAATATAACACGTCGTCACGTTATAAGATAAAATTCACAAATAATATTTAAAATCTATAAACCACATAAGTACAACTTAATAATCAACATTATTAGTCAAGTTATTATCAGATAATCATTGTTAATTATTATTAAGTCACCAACATTCAACGACAACTAGTGTGTGCTCACAACACGCGTATGCAAGACGTAACGGAACTAACGGAGTTTTGTAACAGAAAATTACCAGATGTCACATTATCCCCATGTTGAAAGAATTTTCGTCCAGAAAATTACGTTACATGGTTGAGTTACATCATTGGTCTACTGCATTGGCACAAAGAAATCGAGTGAGTTTCGGGTGAGTTGTCACATCATCCCCATGTTGAAAGAAATTCCGTCCCGAAATTTAATGAATACCTTCGTTGGCCGTTGTCGTTGTTTCGAACAGTTAAGGATACTTAAGCTTCATTTGATCCTCACGTTCCCACGTGAATTCCGGTCCACGTCTCGAGTTCCAACGAACTTTGACTATGGTATCTTGCTTTGCCTAAGCGTCTTTACCTCACGATCCATCACCTTGACTGGTTCTTCAATGAAGCGTAATTGCTCATCTATTTGCACTTCCTCAAGAGGTACTACCATTGTTTCATCCGTTAAGCACTTTTTCAAGTTTGAGACATGAAATACATTATGGATTCCACTCAGCGAGTCAGGTAGGGCTAACCGGTATGCCACCGGACCTATTCTTTCCAAAATCTCAAATGGTCCAACGTATCTTGGATTTAGCTTTCCTCTTTTACCAATACGAATCACGCCTTTCCACGGTGACACTTTCAATAACACGTCATCACCGACCAGAAACTCCAAAGGTTTCTGTCGCTTATCTGCGTAGCTTTTCTGTCTGTCACGTGCTGCAGCCATACGGTTTCTTATGTGTACAATCTTTTCAGTGGTCTCGTGCACTAACTCGGGACCCGTTAGCTGGCTATCACTAATTTCAGCCCAGAAAACTGGTGATCTACATTTTCGTCCATACAAGCCTTCAAAGGTGCTGCATTTATGCTGGTGTGATAGCTATTGTTGAAAGAAAATTCCACCAATAGTAGGTGAACTTCCCAGTTATTCCCGAAGTCAATCACACAAGCACGTAGCATGTCCTCCAATGTCTGTATAGTACGCTCACTTTGACCATCGGTTTGCGGATGATAAGCAGTACTCATGTCTAATCGCGTACCCAAAGATTTCTGTAATGACTGCAAGAAGTGCGATGTAAAACGAGCATCGCGGTCAAAACTAATTGAGACTGGTACACCATTTCTCGAAACTATTTCCTTCAGATAGAGTCAGGTTAACTTGTCCATTTTTTCCGTTTCCTTAATCGCCAAGAAATGAGCGGACTTCATTAATCGATCTACGATAACCCATATCATGTCACAACCAGTAGGAGTCCGGGGTAGTTTAGTAATGAAATCCATTGAAATCTATTCCCACTTCCACATAGGAATCTCAAGTTTTTGTAATAGCCCAGATGGTTTTTGATATTTTATTTTTACTTTCGAGCAGGTCAAGCACTTGCTCACATATGTAGCTACATCCGCTTTCATGTTAGGCTACCAGTAGTGCGCCTTCAAGTCATGATACATCTTGTCAGATCCAGGATGTATTGAGTACTTAGACTTGTGTGCCTCACTCATAACCAAGTCTCTCATATTTCCATGCAAAGGTACCCAAAGTCTGTCCATGAAATAACGAACTCCATTCGCCTTTACTTCCAACTGTTTATCCATTCCCCGTAACGATTCAGACCCAATGTTTTCTACTTTCTTAGCTTCTATCTGAGCCTCTCGGATTTATTTAGGTAACCGTGTGCTAATTGTAAGTTGCAAAGCTCGCACTCGTCGGGGCTAGCAGTTTCCTTTCTACTCAGCGCGCCAGCGACTACATTAGCCTTTCCTTGATGATATTTGATAGCACAATCATAGTCGTTCAATAATTCTACCCAGCGTCTTTATCTCATGTTCAATTCCTTCTGCTCAAAGATGTACTAAAGACTCTTGTGATCTGTGTAAATAGTGCACTTGGTACTGTACAAGTAATGTCTCCAGACCTTTAAGGCAAAAACTACCGCACCCAGTTCCAAGTCATGGGTGGTATAGTTCTTCTCATGTACCTTTAGTTGTCTTGAGGCGTAAGCTATCACTTTATCTCGCTGCATCAAGACACAACCAAGTCCTTGAATAGAAGCATCACAATAGATTATGAAATCATCACTTCCTTCAGGTAACTCCAATATCGGTGCACTACACAGTTTCTGTTTCAGTAATTGGAAAGTAGATTCCTAACTCTCACCCCATTTGTACGTTGTTCCCTTGCGAGTCAAGGCTGTGAGAGGTTGAGTGATCTTAGAAAATCCTTCAATGAATCGCCGATAGTATCCTGCCAGTCCAAGAAACTGTCGTATCTTGCTTGGCGTTTTGGGTTCCGCCCAATTCTTTATTGCTTCAATCTTTGCAGGATCGACATATATTCCTTTCTCATTAACAATATGACCCAAGAATTGCACTTCACGTATCCAGAAATCACATTTGGAGAACTTGACATACAGTTGTTCCTTTCTATGTAATTCAAAGATTAAACGTAAGTGCTCCTCATGTTCTTCCTCAGTCCTTGAGTAGATCAATATGTCATCGATAAACATAATAACAAACTGATTAAGATAGAGTTTGCACACACGATTCATGAGGTCAATGAATACGGTTGGTGCATTCATCAACCCGAATGGCATGACCAAGAACTCGTAATGATCATAACGTGTACGGAAAGCAGTCTTCGAGATGTCTTCCTCTCGAACTCTCAGTTGATGGTACCCAGACCTCAAGTCAATCTTAGAATAATAGCTTGATCCTTGAAGTTGATCGAACAAATCATTTATACGAGGTAGTGGGTATCTATTCTTGATCATAACCTTGTTCAGTTCTCTATAGTCATTTCACATTTGAAATGTACCATCCTTCTTCTTGACAAATAGAACTGGTGCTCCCCAAGGCGACGAGCTCAGTTGGATAAACCCTTTATCCAACAGCTCTTGTAGTTGAGCAGATAATTCTTGTAGTTTGTTCAGAGCTAACCGATAAGGTGCTCTCGCAATCGGAGCGGCTCCTGGAGTCAAATCAATCTGGAATTAAACTTGAAGATGAGGTGGTAATCTAGGCAGATCCTCTAGAAACACCTTAGGAAAGTCACAAACGACAGGGATATCCTCTATCCTCTTTTCTTCTGGTTGTTTATCAATAACTAGGGCTAATATGGCTAAGCGACCTTTCTGCAACAACTTCTGTGCTTTCATGAATAAGATGATGCCCATCACTGCACCACTTCTATCGCCTCTGACCGTAAGAACTTCTTCACCAATAGGGATTCGTATGATCTTCTCATGATATATGACTTCCCCTGCTTGTCGGAAAGCCAATCCATGCCAACTACTACATCTAAACTCCCTAGTGTAACAGGCATGAGATCTATGTCAAAGGTATGACCAGCAAGTTCTATCTTGCAATCTGTAAGGATATGCGTTACTTTAATCTGCTTACCGTCAGCTAACTCTACGGTGTAATTAGATTCTAATGCTGAGGGCATATCACTTAAAAGACTACTAAACTTAGTAGAGATAAAACCTCTATCGGCTCCAGTGTCAAACAATACAATAGCAAAATGACCATTAACAGGAAATTTACCAGTAACAGTAGTAGGGTCGTTTAGAGCCTCACCTGAACCCATGACGAAGGCTCTTCCTTTAGCTCCATCGTTGTTGCAACCGTTATTGTCACTATTGCCATTATTGTTGTTGTTGTTGTTCCCACCGTTTCCAGCACCATTCCCGTTCTTATTCAACTGAGGATAATTCCTCTTGTAGTGTCCTTTCTTCCCACACTCAAAGCAACCTTTTGGTGTTTCTTGGGAATGCTAAGGCTTCCTTATCAACTTGCCACGGTAATCCTTTGCCGCATGTCCAGCCTTACCACAACGCTGGCATTGAAAATTGTCACACCTACCAGTGTTATAGTAGTTGCATTGATTACATTTAGGATACTTCCCCACGTATCCACCTTGTCCCTGAGATGAAAAGATGACTAATTGAAACTACGGTTGTTGTCAAGCCTCCTTTGCTGCTGCTGATGCTGCTGAGTGTGATGTTGTTGCTGCTGATGCTGCTGAGGTTGGCTGTTTGACGAAGATCCCTTGTTACTAGAGTTGTCCTACTTGCGTTTATTGTCGGGCACGCTTACCACAACTCCCCGTTTGGGTAGCTTTCCCTGCTCCACCGCTTGGTCAGTAAGCTTGTGAGCCAATCGAATAACCTTGTGATTAGTAGGGAGGTTCGCAGTAGTCACCATACTTTGTATCTCTGGAACCAAGCCGCGTAGATAAAGCTCAATCCGCTTAACTGGCGTGTCGATCATTCCTGGGCAAAGCGTTGCCAACTCGTGAGACCTTGTTGTGTAGGCCTTAATCTTCGATCCTTCCATCTTGAGCTGCCAAATTTGGCTTCCAGCTTTTGAACTTCGCTACGAGGGCAATGTTCCTCCACCATCATTTCCTTCAATTCATCCCATGGTAAAACATTGGCGATTGCCTGACCAACCATTTATACTTGGGAATTCTACCAAGAGAGTGCTGAGCCCTCAAGCATCTCCATGGCATACTTCACTTGATCCGCCACTGGACATTTGCATTTGGAGAAGACTGACTTGGTCTTCTCAAACCAACGTACGAGCCTTACTGCTCCCTCAGCTCTACTATACGTGTGGGGCTTGCAGTCCATGAATGCTTTATATATGCACGCTGGCGGTCTTGTATTCAACGTTTCAGATTGTTTAGTCTAATCAAATGGGTTAACCATCTAGTAGAAAAATTTATGCAGTTGATGATCAAGGTCATCATTTACCTCCAAATTGGGCAGCTTATTCACCAACCGCTGCTTGCACATGCTGATTTATCAGGGCAGCTACCACGACCACCAGCACCACGTCCATGGCCACGTCCACGTCCTCTACCTCTTGCATCCATATTTCACTTTACATTCACAAATACAATAATGAGTAACATCTAACACATTAATCTCATTGAAGTACAGTATATAATAAGAAATATTGAATTTGCCACAACCATAACATTTATAACAAAAATAATAATCAAAGAAAAATAAATTGTAAATGGTTCATAAAATATTTCATGAATGTCAAAATTTTAGTTTTTCAGTTGGGTGGGAAACAACCCTTCCCACATAGGTTTCAAAGGAAAAAGAAAGACCATATAGTCCAGGTCATAAGAAAGTGGAATCAATCTAACACATCCGATCCATCGCTATCCTTTTCCATTTCCACTGGATCTTCTTCCTCTGGGTCTTCCTCAGGCACTTCTTCAGGTTCCTCTTTCGGGTCTTCTTTCCCAGGGTCTGCCACAGGTGCAGGGACTTCAGCAATCTGAAGCGCTGCTAGCTGTGCCTCTAGGTCATCAAATCTATCATCTACCACTATGTTCTGATGATCCTACGTGTTTATGAGCTTGGTAAGCGTTAGCACATCGCCTGCCAGAGTATGATGCCCACTAATGGCCATCGAAAGTCGCTCCTGGAGCGTCTCTACCTATAACCGTAACTGTCGCATCTCGTATTGTAGAGCGGAGTTCTCATTAGTAAGTCCTCTAATACGCTGTCGCTCAGTGTCTAGTGTAGCCACCAATGCTACAAACGCCTGCTCGTGTGGGAAGTCCAAGGTAGGAAGTGTGTGTGTTGGAGAAGCTATCGACGATCTAGTCCTGGGTTGAGTAGGAGCTATAGGTGGTACTCGCTCCCTGTAAGCCATACGATTTATATAGGTGGGGTAAAAATCCTAGTTCCACAGAGGATCGAGCTCGGGTATTACAAAAGGTCGATCCCAATCAATTTCCTTAGAAGGGTAAGGGTGTTTGGGCCAGTCTGATCCCCTATCAGGTAAAGGAGAAGGAGGAGGTGACTCAGATCGTGCATGTCTCTTGCCTAGAGTTCTTGATGACGATGCCATGTTGCAAGGTATGTGTTGCGTATGCCAATGAGTATAAAGTAAGGAAATAAGTGACGAGTAACTAACAAACTGTGCGGTTATAGTCTAGTATGTATACAACCTAGTTCCCTATAACCAATGGCTCTGATACCAATCTGTCACACCCTCAAAATCCACGTGCAGGGTTTTATCGCGAGGCGTGTAAACAAACCAGGATCTCAGTCATTAGTTACTCAGAACGACTTTATATGAACCATTCAAACCAAACCAGAGTTTAAAACTTCAAAATATTTGCGGAAGCGTTTTTGTTAGTAAAGCAAACACAAGGGTACAAAATGTGAAGTGCGCAAAACATGCGCCCAACCGTTATTCAAAACCAAGTACAGAAACTTGTTTCAATTGCTAAAATAAAATGTTTCCAACAATGCTGACCCACAAAGGCTGACCCATTAGTGCTCCTAGGATTTTCATTAACCACGACCAGAGAATAGCATACTGAAAGAGTCAACACAATGGTTGGTGAGTTCAAGACATTGCGTAAAACATAATAGTAACAGTTATAAACATAAGGGTGCATTGAATTAGATAGCTAGTCTAAATTCACAAGTAATAATCATAGTGATTTCACGATCGAAGTTGACAGCGTTTCATTTGATTGCCTCCCGTCACGACTTACTAGGTCGTGACACCATGTGTTAGGACAATATTGCACCCGTTTGACCTCGAGTCGCACAGGTGGGGCTTGTCAAACCTAGTACTGCTACCCAAGATTTCCTGCTAGTTCCAATATTAAAGATCCAAAAGTGAGAGGACTTTCATAGTATATCGCACTACATTACACTATACACAACTTATAATCAATAAAGCGCTACAGAACGAGTATGTTATCTCCCCCAAAAGAGAGTGTAAAATAAAGTGGGGCATGAACTCACCTGGTGTGCACACGAATGATATTGAAGCTAACTTGAGAGAGAGATAGAGAGAGGAAAGACAACCTTCAGAGGTTACCTAGAACACGCAAGTACATAAGTACGTGTACACAAAATCATCAACAATCCCTAAGTGCTCAATAAACACATTGACCCAAGGTTTTAGAAAAACAAGATGCATTTGACCCAGTTGACCCGTTTGACACGTCGGTGACATATTAATTGAAATCCCTTTTAATCAAGCATAGCAACTCATCATACATGGTTATCATACAAGTTGTTCACGTATATCACTTCATCAATCACTTGTTCTACCAAGGTCATCATACAACATAGATTATCATACAACTCATGCGAATCTCAAGTAGTCAACATGCTCAACAAAAATATAATTACATCACAACTAGTACATCACACATAAAGTCTAATCATGCACAACATACCATGGGAAGCCACTCACGACTTCACACCCTAACCCTGCCAATCCTTCTAAGTAGGGGCCTCAGATTCGCACGCGTGTATGACGATCATCATCACATTATTCAACAAGATTCATGCCAACCAACATACCCAACAATGATCTATTACAATCCCAAGCATGATTCCATAATCTCCTAACATAATCCATCATCATGTATAATCCATAAAAGTTCAAATTTCCCAATTGACCAATTAAGTATCCATACAACCCAATTAACACATTCCACCACATTAGACACCATCAATAAACATTCTAACATGACCCTAACATCATGAACATGCCCATTTCACCATATCCAAGGTTCTACATAAATAAAGTTTATCTTTTGGGAAAGTAACATCCCAAAATCAATCAAACACTCAATTCAATCATGAATTCATCAACACAATACCTATTCAAGCTTATAACTATCATTTAAACATGGCCAACATCATCAAATCATCATAATTCGCAAATCTCATATCCAAAAGTTTCTACTTATAGCAAGGTATGAACTACATTATCAATTCATGGATTTCTTGCATAATAATCATAATCCAATGTTCATGCAATATCATTAACATCACAACATCATCAATCTATCATCAATTCATTAAGTTCATGCACAAAAGTTACTATTATTAGTAAGGTATGAACTACACATCAAAACCACGAATTTCTCGTATAATCCATGTAAACCATCATCAATACAATCTAACTAACATCATACAATCATCAAACAATCAAAATTCAACATTCTAGCATCAATTTCGATTAGGGTTTCGGCCAACATCAAAAACCATGAAAAACTTGTAAAAATCTAACCTTTAATCACGTAATGGCTAAGAATTGAAGTTGTTAACGTGTTCTAATTCTTGGAACCAATCAAAATTGATGCTCAATTGCTTGTTCTTGGTTGAAATCGCAAGGTGTGTGTGTGTTTGGTGATGATCGCGGCCAAGAGGGAGGGTGGGGGCTAGGGTTGGGTTTTGTCAAAACTTTACTTATTTAAAATCACCCTTTAATCCCTCTTCTACTACTATTTATAAAAATTAACCTTTTTAACACTTTTTAACCATTTTTAACTATAAAGTACAAATATTATAAACTAACAATAATAATCATGCATAGTTTTCAATAGCTACAAAACACATACAATAAATATAACACGTCATCACGTTACAAGATAAAATTCACAAATAATATTTAAAACCTATAAACCACATAAGCACAACTTAATAATCAACATTATTAATCAAGTTATTATCAGATAACCATTGTTAATTATTATTAAGTCACCAACGTCCAACGACAACTAGTGTGTACTAATGACACGTGTATGCAAGACCTAACGGAACTAACGAAGTTTGGTAACGAAAAATTACCGGATGTCACACTATAAACCTGAAAAAGAAATTTAAGCAATATTAGTGATGTTATGAGTGTTAATGATACTAAGGTGTTAGTTAATGATTTGTTGAATGTTTGAACACATTATGTTTGACTATGGCAAGCATTATCCTTTTAATCATTAACCTATTAATGCACTTGTTGAGTCCAACAATACTCCCCGTAAGAATGATGTTTCCATCTCTTTAATGTTTGCTTGTTAATGTTTTGTTTCTTAGAAACAATGTGTGTGTGTGTTGATGCTTGTTAATGATGTTGTCATCTCTTCTGTTGATGATTGCATGTTTGAATGTTATGCATGATTGATTGTTTGTTTGTCTGATTATATGTATGATTGTTGGATTACATGTATGATTGCTTGATTGAATACTTGACTGTTTGTATGTTTTTTATGTATCCTTGGATGTTTGTTTGTTGATATTTGTCTGTTTGAATATTTGTGAACCTTTGTATGTTGTACTGTGTTCACAACGGATGGTCATTTGGTTATGTGTTATGCAAACTTTGTTTTGATATACACAGCGGATAAGCATTTGTTCATGTGCTGTGTACATTTGAAAAATTGTTTGTTTGTTCAAAACAGATGAACATTTGTTCATGCGTTGTGTACACTTTGCCTATTCAGGAGAGATTCTCACCAAATGACTTATTGTCATGCGCTGTGGAATGGCACTGTATTCACAGCGGATGCCTTACCAACATCATATGTTGTGAACACTTGTATGCTCACAAGTGCATAGCGGATGTATGTTTGTTTTGTTTGTTATATACACCTAGTGTATTTTGCATGCTATGATGGTACTGTAGCTGAAGCGGATGTATGTTTGTGTGTCCGCTGTGACAACGGTTCAAATTTTGTATGTTTTTGAAAATGATTTCTTCCGAAGCATATGTTTGTTTTGAAATTTTTTCTTCTGAAGCATGTGTTTGATAAAATTCTTCCGAATAGAATATTTTGTTTGTTTTTTCATCCGAAGCAAATGTTTTGTTTGTTTTTCTTCGGAAGCATATGTTTGTTTTGAAATGTTTTCTTTCGAAGCATATGTTTGGTTTTTTTCAGAAGCATGTGTTTGATAAAATTCTTCCGAATAGAATATTTTGTTTGTTTTTTCATCCGAAGCAAATGTTTTGTTTGTTTTTCTTCGGAAGCATATGTTTGTTTTGAAATGTTTTCTTTCGAAGCATATGTTTGGTTTTTTTCAGAAGCATGTGTTTGATAAAATTCTTCCGAAGTAAACGCTGTTTGTTTTTCTTCTGAAGGAAATTTTCTTCAGAAGCATATTTTGTTTGTTTTGATATATTTTCCTCCGTAGCTTGTATTTTGAAAAATTCTTCCAAAGGAAATTTGTTTCTTAAAAAATCTTTCGAGGCAAAAAAATTTTCCGAAGTAAATATTTTGTTTGTTTTGATACATTTTCTTCCAAAGCTTGTATGTTGAAAAATTCTTTTGAAGGAAATTTGTTTGTTAAAAAATATTCCAAAACAAAATTTTCTTCCGAAGTAAATGTTTGACAAATTCTTCCAAAGGAAAAGTTTTCTTCCAAAGCAAATGTTTGTTAAAATTCTTCTGAAGCTTATGTTTGAAAAATTTCTTCCGAAAGAACATTTGTTTGTTGACACATGTTAGAGTCAAAATGTTTGTTTAAAATTTATGTTAAAATGTTAAAATTTTAACATGATCAATATATGGATGTTTGAATATCACTCACAAGCAATATTGTGCAATATTGTGGATATGTATGTGTGTTAAACTGTTGTGTTTGGGTGGTTGCTTGACTTGGCTTTATTTGATATGCACATATTATATATTCTGATGTCTTTTCCAAGTTCATTTTCTACTCCTAAATTTTTGCCTGTTTATAAAAACCTTTTATAAAATGACAAAAATTTGTATGCGTTAGAATGGAAATTATCAAAGTCCAATCTGATTGTATGTTTGATAAGCATTTAGAAAGATAACACTTTATCTAACTAACAAATGAATGTTTTTCACGTTTGAACATGAATCATTTGCACATAAAATGAGATAATACTAGTCTTAAATTCTCACTGAGTTGTTTGAATGGTTTTGAGAATAAACATAGACTAATACAATGTGGATTGCAGATATTGTGATCCACTTAAACTCATGCATGGTATTAATGCTTGATTGAAACAGTGAATGATTATCATGTTTAAGTTGAATGATATTAGTTGTATGTACCCCACATCTGATTGTATGTTTAGAACAACCCTCCTCAAGATATGCTAGAAATCACTTTCAATAGTTAAGACCTAGCTACTTAGGAGTATAAATGCTCAATTTGATCCATGTTGTTTGATCCTCATTGGGATTCTTTTTCACTTCACTTCGGAAGTGATCCTCTTTGGGATTCATTTGATTCATTCACTATGAATTTAGTCTATAAGACTTTATTTATTGTTCATCCAAGATGGATGTGTTCCTCATTAGGAATCTTTTTGGATCATGATTTAGGTCATTTAGGTCTGTTCTTAGCACAACAAAGAATGTCTTGATGTACTCCAGGTCTATGAAATCATAACAGAGTAGACACTTGTATGATTGAGCAATTTATAAACTATTTCACTTGGTGTATTGTAGTTACTTTACAAGCAACCTATGTTGGATAGATCAATACTCACCATAACCAAGATGTGTTGTTGACCACACAATCATGAGAATTTAGTGCTTCACTATTGTATGTGTTGTTAGGTGTCCCATGCTGAGCCTATCCACATATCAAACAAAGAACTGTCAGTCTTTATTAGTGGAAAATGACTCAAGTGAAGAACTAAGCTAGTGTACTATCATTTCTCATGATTGGTATGTGTGATTCAAGGTTTTGATTATCAGAAAACAAGAATGTTTGTTTTATATCTTGATTTTGAAAGATGCGTGTTTGTTGTTAAACTTGGACTTTGACAAAATCAAGCCTGTTTGATTTTAGTGTTTTGAAAACATTACTTGTTTGATTCATAGTTAATCATACCAAATGATTGAAATAGAAATTCAAATCTTGTTGAATCAAATGGTTTGGTAAACAGGTTAGCCAATTGATTGTCTGTATGGACTTTGATCAACTTTATCAGACCCTTTTCTGAGCAATCTCTCAGAAAGTGATATATGTAATCTATGTGTTTGGTTTCTGAATGTTGAACTAGATTGTCAGTGATAAACATAGCAGCAGAATTGTCAATGTGTATGGGTGTTTTAAGAAAATTAAAGCCATAATCAAGCATTTGGTTTTAAATCCAAAGCACTTGAGAATAGCATGCAGAAGCAGCTATGTATTCTGCTTCAGCTATTGACATACAGACATTTGTTTGTTTCTTGCACTACTAGGTGATCAATCTTGATCCAAGAAACTGACAACCTCCTATAGTGGTTTTCTGTTGCTGTTACATCCACCAAAATTATTGTCTTTGTAAACAAAGAAATCAGTTAGATGGTGCAACCCAAGCCAAGATGGTCTTGGGTTTTTCATCTTTTCCCATAACACATATTTCTTCTAAAGTGGCATTGTCTCATGGTTTGGGAATTCTAGTGGCACTAGATTTCCTTTGATTGTTTTAGCTCTGACAGGAGAAGTACTTTGAGCTCTTCTCCTTTGTGTGCTTATGTATGTTTGCTGCCTGCTTTGAGACTTATGTCTCTTGTTTGATTGTTTAAAGTTGTCATTAAATTTTTATCATGATTTAAAACAACATTTTGATGAGGAGTTTGTCGTGGTGCTCCTCCTTTGTTCTTGTTAGGAACAATTGTCTGTTTCTCAGTTGATTTCTCTACTTGAGGCTGTTTGTTTCACTTTTTGTTTTTCTTATTGAAAAAACAGTTTGCAGTGCTATGATTGTTTCTTTCACATATTAAACAATAATTATGAAAATGGCATGATTTAGTACTGTGATTGTTCATCTAACAGTACTTGCAATATTTACCAAATTTGCATTTTGTAGTAGTGTGAGTGTATTGATCACACCATTCACGGCATGGTAGATTTGCATTGCCTTGTTTGTTTATAACTTTTGATTTTAAATTTTATTTTAAAGGTAAGTCAAAAGTTACAGTTGTTTGTTTTTGATGACTTGGACCTTTGCCTTTCCCTTTGTTTATTTGATAAAAATTGGATAGAACAATAACCGGGTACTATTTTATCCGAAAACCCTTAGAAACCGATGAGGTTTAGAGAGTTTTGTGATGAATACATTTGAAAATCATGTATGAATGATGTTTTGAGCTTTAAACACAAAAAAACTTCTTTACAATGCACAAAAACAGATTAAGAAATCATGTTTTAAGCATTTGATGAATGTTTGTTGTGAAAAAGGTATTTGTGATAATTTTCAGCTTGAGATGTATGTTTTGAAGGTAATGAACCACAGATATCATGTTGTTGATTGAGAGGATCGAAAATCAGTGTATGATTTGAGCCAAAGCTCTAATACCACCTAATGAAATCAACCACAATGGACTGATTATGAACTTGATGAACAATAAGAACATAAACAGGTTGATTCCCCCAAGAATCTTTTCAAATCTCTCAAACAATATATGACAACAGATTGTTATATTTGATTTCAACAAACACTAATCATCGTGCAGAAACCTATGATTAATGCTATGATATTAGTGTGTGTGTGTGTGTGTGTGTGTGTGTGAATGATTGCTAGTGATTGAATGCTTGTATGATAATCACTGCTTGATTGTATTGATTGTTCAAAAGCTTACAAGGGATTAGGGTAGTATGCTATTTATAGCCTATACAAAAAGCTATATACAATGACTGAATTACCCTTATGTAAACGAATATTACATAAATAATCCTAAGTTATAAGATGTCCGCTGTGGATGATTAGCTGTCTGCTGTGGATGTTAAGCTGTCTACTGTGGAAGTCAAATAACTTATCCGTTGTGCCTTGGATGCTATCCGCTGTGAACACTTGTGTGTTTGCTTATATGTTGTCCACTGTGGAATGTTCATCCGCTGTGGATGAACATCCGTTGTGGATGAGCATCCGCTGTGGACAGTTTATCAGCTGTGGCCTTATAAGCTATCCGCTGTGAACACTTGTGTGTTTGCTTATATGTTGTCCGCTGTGTAATGTTCATCCGCTGTGAATGAACATCTGCTATGGACAGTTGATCAGCTGTGGACTTGGGCATCTGCTTTATGTTGTTCATCCACTGAAGGAAGTCTTCATCCACTACGGGCACTTGGACTTGATCTTCATCCGTTGCATCCTCTTAGTCATCTGCTGTGGACAACTCTTCATCCGCTGCTGACACTTAGCAAAAATTCTTTTTTATCTACAAACCTGAAAAAGAAATTTAAGCAAAATTAGTGTATGATATGAGTGTTAAGATACTAATGTGTTAGTTAATGATTGTTTGAATGTTAGAACACATTATGTTTGATTGTGGCAAGCATTATCCTTTTAAACATTTACCTATTAATGCACTTATTGAGTCCAACAATAGGATCTCTCATGTATCTCACAGCAAGCAAACAATTATGTTTGCCACATGTCTATGCTCAAGATTCCAGGTTGCTCTAAAAGTGTCACACATTATAGCTACAAAGAGTATTCTGAAGTAACTTAAAGGGGAACCTAAGATGGGTTTACGGTACTCTAAAAGTGCTAACTTCAACCTCTATTGGTATACGAATAGTGACTCTGAGGATGAGACATCAACAAGAAATCCATCTCAGGAGCATGTCAATTTCTAGGGGGAGATTGGTTTCATAATAATGCAAAAAGCAGACCTGTAAGTCTACATCAACTGTTTAACAAGAATACATTGCTACTTCTAGTTGTTGTGCTCAGGTGCTTTGGATTCAAACTCAACATATAGATTACGGAGTAACATTCATGAACACTCCAATCCACATTGACAACAACAATGCCATCTCAATCACCCCTAATCCAGTACAGCACTCAAAGACAAAACATATTGATATCAAGTATCATTTTATATAGGATTGTGTAGAAAATAAAATTATTAAGTTAGTTAAAGTTCATAAAAATGAACAATATACAGATCTTTTCACAAAGGCATTTTATGAAACAAGGTTTAAATATCTTGTATTTGCAATAGGGATGATGAATTTTGAATAATTTAAAGATTTATAAATTAAAACTGATAAAAATTGTGAAAAATTGTTTTCTTTATAACAAAACTGGGTATCTGTCGATTTTTGCAATTCGGCAGATAAGAGTACTTTGGCACATGTCTGATAAGAGATCCGGTAGGACCCACTTCAATTTGCCAATAGGTAGTGGCGTCATAGTTTTTGCCTGAAAAGACTGTTCCATCATCACAAAATCATCGGATTTACAATCACGATGGTAAAATTTTAAAATTACATAATTATATATTATCCCCGATTGTAAATCAATACTTCTTCCCACCACTGTCATCATCCACACATCTAAGAGCAAAAACTTTCATCTCTTCAAAGCCCTACACAAACTCAAATTCTTTCCAAATGACCGCTCTAAACCTAGAATTCTAACCAAATCACAACATAGCTGTTCACTTGATTCAGACTACATCATGTTCTAAACTTCCTTCGCAATAGCAGCTATGCTTTTGCCATCTTGGTGGGCCAAGTAATTTATGCATCACATATTAGGCAATTCTGGAGTACATATTCTTTTCAAAGAGAACATGGAACCAAGGTCCTGATTGCAGTGGTGAAGGACTGAAGAACACCATCTCTTGTGCAAAAATTCATCATCATCTATAACTCAATGATAAAAATAGTGAATCTCCATTCTTTAAAGAAGCGTGAGTGCCACTTTCAAGGAGATGGGATATGAAGTACCACTTCCAACATCCACCTTCTCCTAATCAATGGTATATCATAACTAGAGGATCATCCTTCATGTCTTTCTTCATTGTTTATCAAGCAAGTCAAGTGGATGGGATAGAGTTACATTGGAGGCTATTCATGGACTTCTAAAACATTAGAGTTACAACTTTTCAAACTTTATTTTTAAAAATCTTTGCAAAAATGTAACTACTACTAAAAGGTTAAATTTTTTAATCTGCCCAAGATTTATTTAACTGATCTTAAATGAAGAATTGGGTAATAAACATAAAATTGAAGGAGATATACATGCCTTACAAACTTTAACAAAAGAAATTTTCTCAAAGTTCAAGGCTACTCCTAAATCATTTTTAGGGAAGGTCACTTCCTTGTCTGCTCACATGCTTGAGATCACTAAGCCTTAGGGTGGTAGTGTGGCTACACCCTCCACATCAAAGCCAAAAGTGTCCAAAAAAAGCGAACCCCTACATCATCTACTGAGAAGATGCAGGCCCCCGAATCCCCTCCACCAAAGAAGGCAAGGCGGGAAACTAGGATCCTAGCTAAGCTAAAGGTGTCACTACACATAAACAAAGCTCCAAGAAGAAGGTTTCTCTTCCTTCTTCGGAGCAGACCCACACCATACCCACTAGCCTTTAATTAGAGTTCTAACACTATATTGAGAAAACAAAAAGGGATACCTACATAATTGAGACAACTTCTAAGGAAGAAGTCTCGTAAGGGTTTGATTCACATCCCAGGCCATAACACTCAGCTCCTCAAACTCCCATTCATATGTCTAATACCCAAGATGAGAATGTTCAAACTACCATTCATCATGACCCATTGTCTTCCCCTTCCCATACATTACAGACAGTGGAGACTAATGTCTATGTTCAGAGATTTGACCCACATCCTTTACATGAAGAGATTGACCCTAGGAGAGAAAGGGTCAATGTTAAAGAGGTTGTCTCTACTGCTCATCCATCAATTGAATACCAGGATAGAGATAACATAATTAGGACCTCAACCACGATAACTCACCTTGAGAATGTCTTTTTGGAGTCATTCCTTAAGGAGAGGAATCCATGGCGCCAAGAAACTACATCTAGTGGTGAGGGTGTAAAGGCCGGCCTAGGACCTCATCTACTCACAAGGATTCCACAACATGGATGTGGGAAGTATGAAAAAAATACAAAATTAAAGGCAAATAACCTTGAGCTTGCCCAAAGATCAAATGTCTTACAAGCAGAGAATGTAAGGCTTCATGGTTATGCTGAAAGAGCCACAGTCCTCGAATTCAAGAATTGTCTGCTGAAAGCTTTGGCAAATAGAGTCCATTGAGGTTGAAGCTCAACTCAAGACTCTCCAAGACCAGGCTATAATAGTTTCTACCCTATAATATCAACAAACCACTCTTCAGCAGTCAGCAGCTAGGCCAATGGACCCTGAACTTAAGGTTTAGTCCTTTCAAGAAACTATTAAGCTTTCATAATCCATCATTTTTTACCTCCAGGTTTCTTCAACACCATAAGAACCTTTAAATCTGCCTTCCTCAACTCTTTTGGTGTCATTTGGAATCTCAGATGATGCTACCAAAAAGGGGGAACATAAGCTTAAAGAAGCTGAAAACATCCTTCTAGGTCTGGATCAAATTGTCAATCTTTCGTTGCATATTTTATTTTCTTCAAGATATAATGAGGATTATGAACCTCTATCTAAAGTTGAAGCCAAATTGAATGATCTTCTAGTGGCTATGACAGCTCAGAAGAAAAGGAAATGTTGGTCCTTCTGATCGATATAATAGTGCACTTGATTGATAAACACAAACAAATCCTACTGATAACACAGATATCAATGGTATTTGTGTGAAATCTAGATCAAACAAATATAAAATGGATTAATACATGAAGAACACTCAAGAACACCAAATAAAAACCTTGTTTGATCTGAATTGATTGCTAAAGATATTACAAAGTGAAAGCCCCTCAATCAATGGCTCATTCAAGCTTTTCAAAACCTAATTGTCACTAATCTATATATAGTGATAATATTCACTAATGACATATTAAGCCCCTAGACTTAGACAATTAAAGAAATTACATATAAAACATAAAAATGACTTAAACATAAATAAATATATTTTGTTGACACAAAATATATATTAACAATAAACTCCTAGTCATTTATATTTTCAACATCTTGTCTCGGTTCTTCATTTCGAACCGTCTGTTTGCCTTTTCTGATGACTTTGACAGTGATGTTGACCTTTGTTGACTTTGACTGTATTGATATATAGACTATCCTTATCAAACCCAACAATACTTCCCCTTAGTCTATCATTATCAACGTCTTGTATCGTGATCAGCACCGATAAGCCAACCATATAATGATCTTCAATCTCCCCTAGATTGATGATCTGGTATTAAAGATTTTTCATCTTTCAGGCTCCCCCTTTTTGTATGCTCCCCTTCTACGTATGCATTCTTTGTGAATGATCAGGAACAACTTTTCCAACTCTTTATTCTTGAGTCCTTCAGAAGATGTAGGAGGAGGAATCCTAGCTCGATATCTTCTGCAAACTTAAGGAACAGGTTCTCTGGTCAGGTACTTTGCTCAGCTGATGATCGGCCATCATTAGAAGCAAAAATCTATAACACAATCATAATATACTCATAAGGGTTCCACAACTATAGATGTGGGAAGTCTGAAACAAATACAGAAATTAAAGGCAAATAACCTTGAGCTTACCCAAAGATCAAATGTCTTACAAGCAGATAATGTAAGGCTTCATGGTTATGCTGAAAGAGCCATAGTTCTCGAATTCAAGAATTGTCTGCTAAAAGCTTTGGAAGATAGAGTCCATTGAGGTGGAAGCTCAACTCACAACTCTCCAACACCAGGCTATAAGAGTTTCTGCCCTATAATCTCAACAAACCACTCTTCAACAGTCAGCAGCTAGGCCAATAGACCTTGAACTTAATGTTTAGTCCTTTCAAGAAACTATTAATCTTTCACAATCATCATTTTTTACCTTCAGGTTTCTTCAGCACCATAAGAACCTTTAAATCTGCCTTCCTCAACTCTTTTGGAGTCATTTGGAATCTCAGATGATGCTACCAAAAAGGTGGAACATAAGCCTAAAGAAGCTGAAAACATACTTCTAGGTCTGGCTGATCAAATTGTCAATCTTTCGTCGCAATTTTTATTTTCTTCAAGATAGAATGAGGATTACGAACCTCTATCTGAAGTTGAAGCCAAATTAATGATCTTCTAGTGGATATGACAGCTCAAAAGAAAAGGAAATGTTGGTCCTTCTGATAGATACAATAGTGCACTTTATTGATAAACACAAATAAGTCCCACTGATAACACAGATATCAATGATATTTATATGAAATCTAGATCAAACAAATATAAAATGGATGAATATATGAAGAACACTCAAGAACACCAAATTAAAACTTTGTTTGATCTGAATTGATTGCTAATGATATTAGAAAGTGCCCCTCAATCAATGGCTCATTCAAACTTTTCAAAACCTAATTGTCACTAATCTATATATAGTGATAATATTCACTAATGACATATTAAGCCCCTAGACTTAGACAATTAAAGAAATTACATATAAAACATAAAAATGACTTAAACATTAATAAATATATTTTGTTGACAAAAAAAATATTTATTAACAATAAACTCCTAGTCATTTATATCTTCAACCTCTTGTCTCGGTTCTTCATTTCAAACGCGTCTGTTTGCCTTTTCCGATGACTTTGACAGTGATGTTGACCTTTGTTGACTTTGACTATGTTGATAATATAGACTATCCTTATCAGACCCAACAATACTCCCCCTTAGTCTATCATTATCAACGTCTTGTATCGTGAGCAGCACCGATAAGCCAACCATATAATGATTTTCAATCTTCCCCTAGATTGATGATCTGGTATTAAAGATTTTTTGTCTTTCAGGCTCCTCGTTTTTGTATGCTCCCCTTCAACATGTGCATTCTTTGTGAATGATCAGGAACAACTTTTCCAACTCTCTATTCTTGAGTGCTTAAGGAACAGGTTCTGCAAACTTGAGGAACAGGTTCTCTGGATAGGTACTTTGCTCAGCTGATGATCGGCCATCATTTGAAGCAAAAATCTGTAACACAATCACAACCACAATCTCGCAACTTCTGTCAGATCATTTTAGTTAACAAATAAACCCATGTTTATCTGTGTGTGCAATTTCTGTTAGGATCATTGATCTAAGTTTGATCAATTAGAGTTTAATCACAGCGGAATTAGAGCAAGAATTAAGCAAATATAGCAAGAACACAATAAATATTCAATGGAACAGTACACGGTTATATAGAAATAGGGTTTTCTGCATTGGGAGAATAACATTCATGCACACATGCTTCGGTATGGCGGCTGCTAGGTTTTCCTAAGCTGCACCGATTACAATTAGGTCAGCATTCCTTATATAAAGGAATGTGACGTCTGCTGATGTCACATGATAGTGACGTCTAACAGAATTATTACAAACTACTGAAAGTAAGCAAACTACTGAGAATGTTCACAACAACTAAGAACATCTCTAGTATTCTAAGTACACGAAGAAACATAAAACTACTGAAACTACAAGTACAGAAAGAAAATACAACTACTGAAAGGAAACCATCACAACTACTGAAGAGGTCTTCTTCAGCTGTTGTGACAATCATCTGAAACTTGGTCTTCAGTCTTTGTCTTCAGCTCTTCACTTCAGACTTTGTCTTCAGCTCTTGTCTTCAGACTTTGTCTTCAGCTCTTTCACTTCAGACCTTGTCTTCAGACCTTGTTATTAGCTGATGTCTTCAGCTGTTGCAGACTACTTCAGTTGTTGTAATGTCCGTGGGACTTAAAGGTTTTTCTGATCAGGCTCATTGGTTCTTTTGGTCCAACAAACTCCCCCTGAACCAATGCAGCCAAAACCTTTAAGCTTATTGAGGTCCCACTTATTCTTGGCAGAAATACTCTCTTAATCAGCTTTAGAGATATAGGATAAGCACAGGCCAGGGAACAGGTTTCAGTAGATGTGAATGTCAAAGGATGGAAGGGAACTCTGTCTTGGGGAACTGGACACAGAGCCGTTATCCCAACCATGAAACCTACTTCCCATTGATGAGTCTATAAGACTCTCTGACGTAGGCCTCAAGGAGAACAACTTGTTCCTCCTTAGTGAGTTCTTCTGCTTCTCCTTCGAAGAAGAACTCTGGGCCATAGTACTCTGATAAGTACTTTATCGTCTTTCCATTTTTCAACTCAACAGTTGTTATCTCTCTGTAAGCAAATTCATCTGGGTGAGTCCCTTCTAATAACAACTGGAGTTCATTTTTCTTGATCTCTTCAAGCCTCTTGTATAACAACCCCTTCTTGACCATTTTGTTCTCCATTAGAGTTTGAGGGGTCATCTTTGACTTGTAGGCTCTCTTGAAGTCTTCAAGTATTTCCCAGGGTGAGACTACAATGGCCAACATAATAGCAGCATCTATGGTCTTTCTCACTTGGCCATTGTATCTACTTGGTATGGATTTCTTATGAATTCTAGAACTAACCCTGGGGTCTGGCCAAATCCTTACTCTCTCCTTTTGATATTGAAAGGTATACCTGAGAGCATACAGCCTTTGAGCGTGTTTCTTCATGGCTTGTATAGATGATGACTGAGGAAACTCTTTGTCAATCATCTTCAAAAGTTGCTCATCGTGCTGTTTCTGCTGTTCTTCTTCTTCAATCTTAACTTTCACCATTTGCCTCTGAAAGTCTGGTGTGAATCATTTGTTGACTTCTGGGCTCAGGTAATTTTAGAACAGCAGAGATTGGCAGACTATCTTCTTCATCATCTTCTTCTTCTTCTTCTACCATCCTCAACACCCTTCTCCTCCTTCTGGGTGCATCACTGGATGTGGTTTGAGGTGGTTTTTGGGGTAAGGGAGTTGGTTTTGAGGGTTGAGTTGATTTGGAGAGTTGTGGGGTTGGTTGTTTTTGAGAGGGAGTTTGGGAAGGCTGATCTAGCATTTTTATGGTGAGTTTGGCTTTGGAAAGCTTGGCCATATCAGTTCTCTTCCCAGCACCTGCTTCATCTAGTGCTTCGATAATTAACCCCTTATTGAATGCTTCAGAAGTACAGATTCTGGTGGTTATTGCCAGAATACTGTCTCTGGTCCATGATTTAATCTCAATTAATGATCTTCCCAAGTATTTTGCAGTAAACCTGATCATTATTTCCAACCTCTCCCTTTCCATCACACTATAACTGGCCCATCTTTCTTGTATCTCTTCAATCTCCAGCCTTCTGATCTCAGTGTCTAAAGTAGCTGTATCAAAGCCCTGTCTGAAGAGTTGGTCTATTATTCTGTCCATTGATCTGCTGTGAGCTTCATCAGCTTCTTTAATCCAGATCTTCCAATGATTTCTCTTCATCAGGCTTTTGAGTTTCAGCACTTTTCTTTCTTTTGTATGTGATCAGCTGTTTTTCCTTTTCTTTCTCTTGTTGTTTCTCATTTTCCACTCTCTTTCTTTTTCTTTCTTTCACTGCCTTAGACTCCCCCTTTTTGGGTGCATTGGGTTCAGGGGTTTGAATGGCAGAAAGCTTCTTTGCACAGCATCATCAACAAGTGTTTGTAGATTTGAGGAATCCTCTCATCAATGGCTTTATGCACAATCTCATTGATGATGGGAGTGATGAGAGGTAAGGAATTTTGAAATGTAGCAACCATCTGCTCAGAGGGGTTCTGTCCCTGAGAGGTGGTGCCAAAAACAGTGGCTGGTGGCTCAGTTGAGTGTAGTGGCTGAGTGTTTGGTAAACCTTCAGATGAAGGTGCCATCTGTGGGTTTATTGGGGCAGATGGACTTTGATCCTGAGACATTTTGGCAAGCAGTTCTTTGAGTCTGCTCACCTCAGCCTCAAGGATTGTGTTATGGGCTAAAACATCAAAGAAAAAGCCCAGGTCATCATCAGTCTTTGCTGAATCATCTGACCTCCTGATTGAATCAGGATGTACATGCCCTGAGTGTAGATCAGTTGTAGCATGTGCCCCTTGTTCTTGGTTCTGGGGACTTCCTGCCTCAGGACTGAGTCCTTCATCGGCAGTTGCCTCTGGTGAGGTCTTAGAGATGTTACCAACTTCATCCTGTTCATTTGCTGAATCAGTAGAAGTGGCAGCCTCACCAGATGTTCTAACCTCCTCCTCTACACGGGGAGATTGAACATTATAACCCCTGTGCTGTGGGTTATCAGCAGCATTTTGGTCCTCTTCCTCAGCTGTTGAGGTTCTCCCCATTGTAATTGGTGTCTGGGGAGGAGGAGAGGAATGCAGCTGACTCAACACTTGTGCAACAATAAATGTTGGGCTTTGAGGGGCGGTTGCATTTGGAGATAGGTTTGAAGCAGATTGCACCCGGGGTGACTGGTGCTCTTCAATGGTAACCTTCTCAATTGAGATAGGTTCCAGCATTGTGGTATCCCCAATTATGGTTGCATCAGGATCCTGTTGAGAGGATGCCTGAGCGGCTAGGGCTGGTGGAGTCTTTGACACTACTGGGGGGTTAGAACCAGTAAGTGTTACCTGTATTGGTGTTACAGGGGCATCCTCAGGGGACTCATCTCCCTGAGTAGCCTTTTTGGGCTTTTTGGTTTTGGGTTTGGTGGGGACTTTGGATCTGGAAGTGGAGGCTGTGGGTTCCCGCTGCTTGGGTTTGAGCAGCCGGGCAGCCCCTTTCATTGTAGGGTCAGAGTTGTGCCTGGAGTATACTTCAGGCAATACAGCCGGAGCAGGGACTCCAAGGCCAACAAGGCCGTCTGATTTTAGCTGTGTTAAAATTATGGCCATGAGAAACCTGGGATATAATATCCATCTGTTTGCCACAGGTTTCAAGGCCAGATCCTTTAGTTCCATAAACACTATCTCAGAAAAATTTAAAGTTTGTCGTTCAAAGATAGAGTATAATACCTGTTGCCATCGGGAAGACATCTGATCCCATGAGGAGGTTTTTGGTGCAAGGCAGACATTCACCATGTGGAATATAAGACGTTCAGCATCATGGAAGTGCTTCTTCAGAATGGTGGTAGCACTTAAGTCTCCTTCATACCCGTTGTTGATGAAAGACATATCGGTTGTGCCTTTCGGGTATTCTGTGACACAGGTGGCATCATGTAGATCTAGGGTTTGTCGAATGATGTCCGGAGTGATGACCACCTGTTTCTGGTTGACCAACGACTGGAGAGTGATTTGGCTATCATTCTCACTAGTTTGCACAGAGACGTTGGTCCAGAACTGGCTTAGGGAATCGGGGTAGATGGTAGGATTCAGAAGAAACGCGGTTCGGTACTGGGAATCTACCATAAGATCGATGGCGTTATCAAATTTGTTCCAGAAGGCCGATTTCGAGAGGTAGGCAACACAGTTGTGTCTGGGTTTGAGTTTCATGGTCGCCATTGTTGAGAGAGTGAAGGACGGAAAACGGCTAATGAAACGTCTGAAAGTAGGTTTAGGTATTTATAGGGTAAGAAAAAAAAACTGATATAAAACGACTGAAAGTGTTGGTGCTGTCATCAGTTGTTTGAAAACAACTGAAGACCTGGTTTTAACTTTCAGAAGTTGTAACAACTGAAGACTTGGTATTAGTCATCAGTAGTTGTGAAACTACTGAAGACATGGTTTTGGCTTCAGTTGTTTGAAGTGAAGCAGCAGTTGTAGAAACAACTGAAGAGAAAAATTTCTCATCAGCTGTTGTCGTCAATTCTTAGCTCATCAGCTGTTTCATTCTGACCTCAACACTTCATCAGACTTTGTCTGAGTTTCAGATGTTTCATAGGTCATCAGTACTTATCTGTTATTCTGACATCAGCAGTTGTAACTACAGCAGTAGTTGTAACCACATCAGTTCTTTTCAACAGATGAGTACTTCAGTACTTTTAAGTAATTTAGTCTTCAGTAGTTATGAAAACTACTGAGGATAAAAGAACTTCAGTACTTATTTGTGACAGTAGTATACGAATGCTCATCAGTACTTGTTGACTGAGATCATCAGTAGTTGTCACTTATTCTAGCTGCAGCATACCAAGCCTTAACACTAGGTTTTGGAAAGTTGAACTGTCCAAAGGCTTAGTAAATATGTCTGCAAGCTCATCAGCACTAGGAACAAACTTTGGATCAATCAGACCTTTTTCAAAACAATCCCTAATAAAATGGTGTCTGATCTCAATATGTTTGGTCCTAGAGTGCTGGACTGGATTCTTGACAATACAAAGAGCTGAAGCACTATCCATTAGTAATGGAGTCTTAGTCTCTGTAATGCCATAATCCAGTAATTGATTCTGAAGCCAGAGTACCTGAGATGTACAACTTGCAGCAGCAATGTACTCGGCTTCAGCAGTGGATGTAGCAACAGATGTTTGTTTCTTACTCTGCCAAGAAACCAAACAGTTGCCTAGGAATTGACATCCACCAGAAGTTGATTTTCTAGTTAATTTACACCCTGCATAGTCACTATCAGAAAAAGCAACTAATTTGCAAGAGTGCCCAGTGGAATACCAAAGACCTAGAGATTGAGTACCTTGCAGATATCTAAAGATCCTCTTGACTGCAATCAAATGAGACTCTTTAGGAGCAGCCTGAAATCTAGCACAAACACAAGTTGCAAACATAATATCTGGTCTAGAAGCTGTTAAGTACATCAAGGACCCAATCATACATCTGTAAAGTGTTTCATCAACAGCTTTACCTTTCTGATCTGCATCCAGTTGTGTGGTGCTGCACATGGGAGTAGAACAGGGCTTACAGTGTTGTAAATCAAACTTTGCCAAAAGACTTTTTGTGTATTTTGACTGATGAATGAAAGTTCCATCAGCCTTTTGTTTGATTTGCAAACCTAGAAAGAACTGTAATTCTCCCATGGCACTCATTTCGAATTTTTGTTGCATCAACTTTGTAAATGCATCACACAACTGTGGATCAGAGGAAGCAAAAATAATATCATCAACATAAATTTGAACAAGGAGCTTATGCTGACCCACTTTCTTAATGAACAAAGTTTTATCTATGGAGCCTCTAGTGAAATTATTCTGAAGAAGAAATTTGACAGTGTTTCATACCAGGCTCTAGGAGCTTGTTTCAACCCATAAAGAGCCTTATCAAGTTTATACACCCAATCAGGATGTTTATTATCCTCAAAACCTGGTGGTTGACACACATAAACCTCTTCTTTTATTTTACCATATAAAAATGCACTTTTGACATCCATTTGAAAAACTTTAAGATTGTGGAATGCAGCATAGGCTAAGAACAATCTAATTGCCTCCAGTCTGGCTACAGGGGCAAAGGTTTCATCATAATCAATACCTTCTTCTTGTGAAAACCCCTGGACAACCAGTCTGGCCTTGTTCTTGACAATTTGCCCATTTTCATCTGTTTTATTCCTAAACACCCATTTAGTGCCTATTGCACACTTACCTGGGGGTAGAGGAACCAGTTCCCACACTTGCTGCTTTTTGAACTGAAGAAGCTCAAGCTGCATGGCATCAACCCATCCATTGTCTCTTAATGCAATATGATAGTTCTTTGGCTCTTGCTGACTGATGAAAAGAGCATAGAAGCAGAAGTTGGACAATTGACTTCTAGTTGAGACACCAGCATTGATATCACCAATGATTTGAGACGTTGGGTGATTCTTCAGCTCTGGATACACTATGAGATCTGTGCAAGTGTTTGTAGCACGCTCAGCAGCAACAGATGTTGATCCAGATTCTTGAAACCAAGTGTTAGATGGCAGGTCAAATGAAGTAGAGGATTCAGAAATCTCATCAGCATTTGTTGTGGATGGTGCTACTGAAGCTACAGGAACATCAAGTTGAGTAGACTCAGGCAGTTGATCACTAAACTTGAATAGGTGAGTACTGGGATCATCATGAACATCAGTACCACCAGATGGATGACTAGCTGCAGAAGGTGATGAATTCACATGATCTGCAACAGCTGGAGGCTGATAAGGAACATATTGCAGTATGTCCAGATCAAACAACTCCACAGGGTTTTGTGGGATTTTGTCCTTAGGAGATTCATTGAACTTCACATGCAAGGTTTCTTCAACCATCTTTGTTCTACAGTTGAACACTCTGTAAGCCTTGCAAGTGGATGAGTACCCAACAAAATACCCTGCATCCACCTTAGAATCAAACTTTTGGAGTTGATCCTTTGTGTTGAGAATGTAACAAGGACACCCAAATGCTCTGAAGAATGAAATTAGAGGAGCCAAATGATGTAGAACTTCATAAGGAGTCTTCATCAACCTCTGATTCACTAAAGCTCTATTTTGCACATAGCATGCTGTGTTGACAGCTTCAGCCCAAAAGGTCAGTGGCAAACCAGAGTCAGCCAACATGGACCTTGCAGCTTCAATTAGGGTCCTGTTCTTTCTCTCCACTACTCCATTTTGTTCTGGAGTCCTTGGGATGCTATACTGCCTCTTGATTCCTTTTGAAAGGTAGAAATCATCAAGTGTATGGTTTCTAAATTCAGTTCCATTATCACTTCTTATACACTTGACTGATAGGGAATACTGCTTCTCAACATACAACACAAAGTTAATAATTGTCTGAGCAGCCTCATCCTTTGAATGCAAGAAGAAGGTCCATACAAATCTGGAGTAATCATCCACAATTACCAGACAGTATTTCTTCTTTGCCATGCTCATTACTCTCACAGGACCAAAGAGATCCATGTGCAGTAATTGCAAGCAGGCAGTGGACTTTGGTTCTTCTATAGGAGGGAATGAGACTTTGTGTTGTTTTCCTTTTAAACAAGCAGTGCAGGTTTCATCACAGAGGAACTCCTTTATTGGTAGACCTCTTACTAAACTATTGTGGATCAGCTGATTCATGTTTTTGAGATTAACATGACCCAGCCTTCTATGCCACAGTTTAGATTCCTGAGGAGAGGCCTTGGAGAACAGGCAAGGATGACCTTTTAACGCAATCTTCTTTGACAAATCCAAGGCATATACTCTTCCTATCCTGTTGGCCTTCAGGAGAGTATGTTCATCCAATACCTTGTCAATCAGCCTCAGAACTTTGGAAGACAGAATCCGGCAGTTCTGGCTTGTGAAAAGTGCAACATGCCCTTTATCACACATCTGACTGACACTCAGTAGATTATACTTGAGATTCTCCACATGGTTAACATCATCAAATCTGATTTCTCCATTTGACACAAATCCTTTCCCGATGATGTAACCCTTAGCATCATTTCCAAATGAGACAAATCCCTTCTTTCCTTGAGAGTAGTCATTAAGAAGAGAACTGCTCCCAGTCATATGCATAGATCCTCCACTGTCTACATACCAGATGCTTCTTTGGCATGCTGAAGAACCCTGCATTTATCATAAGAAACTAGTTAGCTTTAGAGACCCAAACCTTTTTGGTTTTGGGTCTGTTTTCATCAACAGATTTAACCATAACTTGTTTCTCATGATTAACAGCTGATGAAGGTGGAGATGGTGCTGAAATGGAATTCTTAGATTTGGGCTTGGATTTCCTTTTCAGTGGTTTGATCACAGGTGCATCTAGTTGGTTAACTCTCCCCAACAAATGCTGAACCATCATAACAAGTTGTGTCTGATTTGTTGCTAAAGCCTTCAGCTCATTTGACACATCAGTACTTGTTTTTGATGAGTTCCTGTGACCCACCATTTCCTCCTTGAAATTCACAGACTTCGTCTGATGTTTATCATGAGGAACACTATCAGCTGTTTTCTGATAAACCCCATCCTTCTTTTGGATTTTGGTGAGGCCTTGGGTTTATCAGTTTGAGATGACTGTGGTACAAACTTGGTTTCAAACTCATTTTTCATTTTATTTATCTCTTCTTTAATGAGCTTATCTCTGTTGAGTTTGGAACCCTTTTTGTACCAGCATTCATCAGATAGATGATTGAATTTACCACATATTTCACATGGCTTATTCTTCATCTTGGATTGATCAACTGCTGAAGTGGAAACTACTGAAGGTGTGATCTTCAGTACTTTCCTCCTTTCAGTACTTGTGTTAAGTACTGAAGGATCGGTAACAACTGAAGACTTGTTCTTCAGCTGTTCTCTATCCGTCCTGAAAGACCGTATGATAGATTCCTCAGCAGTTGTTAATCCTTTTATTTCATCAGATTTGAAATGCTTTTCAGATGTTGTGACTTGCCCTTCAGTACTTGGAGTACTTTGAGGGACAACATCTGAATTTCTCAGCTTCATGTGTTTATCAGCATTTAAACCATCAGGCAATTGATTTGCTGAGATCTTAACACTGACTTCATCCTCTAATTTTGTATTATCATTTGAGGATGAATCACATGATGATGTGGTTTGGAAATTACTTTCACCTTCAGATTTTACTATTGATTTTGAAGTAAAATCAGTAGGTGGTGCAGTATGATTGTAACCTATTCCAAACTTCACATTTGAAGCTGTTTGCTTGCTGAGAAGCATTTCAAATCCCTTGCAGGATGTTACCCAGCGGTCACACTCAACTTGGGTAGCTGCAAGTGTCTCTTTGAGACTTCTGTGGTTCTCGAGTATGACCTCTACCTTAGCCTTTTCATCATTAAGTTGGCATTTAAGCTTGTAAATCTCATCATCTTTGTCATTAAGTGCAGACACATACTCATCTTTTCTTTTGGAAATAGTTTTCTCAAGCTCAAGATTTTGATTGATTAAAGCTACATTTGCCTCTCTAATAGAGACAAAGGCAGCTATGCATGATTCAGAACATAACTTGGCTTTAGCCTCAGAAGATACCTGGGTTACCTGTGAAGATGAAGCATCGAGCAGGAACCCTCAGTAGACTCCAGGGCCATGAGAGCAAGATTCCCAAAAGGATGTTCACCACCATGTTGACCAGCACCAGCAGATAATTGCTCATTGAAACCAGAAAGATCATCTGGTAAGCTGCTCCAGTCAACAACTCCTGGTGTGAAGAAGCTGTGATGAGGTTGAGATTGTGATGGAGATGGTTGAGGCTCAGGTAGGGCTTGAGGTTGTTGTGCTATAGGGACATGAACTGGATTTGGCTGTGGCATGTAATAGCAGGGATAAGGATATGGCATTGGACCCTGAGGGACAAAGTATGCAGGAGATTGAGGTTGTGAGTGATGACCAGAACTAGCAGGATGTTGCCCTTTGTTTTGTGAACTATTGCTTGGAAAGGTCACAAAGGGTGCAGAGGAGTTAGATCCAGTTGATCTACACTCTCTTGCAAAGTGCCCAAGCCTGTGGCATTTGTGACACCTCAACTTACTCTTGTCAAAACCAACTTTGGTTTTGCCAGAGAGTCCTGGAAATTTCCTACCAGTTCTCTTGTAGAACTTTTGAGATCTGATATTGATCAGGGCCATTTGGCTCAAAATATCCATCTCTTCTAAATCATCATCAGCAATACCTTGCAAATCATCCATGATAAAGCATAAATTATCACTATTACACCCAGAATGACTGTCAACACCAACAAATGCATGATCAGAACTGTTTGAAGAGAAATCTATATGCTCATCATAATGACTTTCTGATCCAGCATATTCTGACTCATGACCGACCAAGGCAGTGTTACCTGGTACAAAGTCATCAGAGAGCTTTCCTGATGATGCCAGTTTCCTTTTCTGCTCTATCTCTCTTTCAAATGTAAGCAGTTTCCCATGGAGTTGGGTGAGAGATAGGCTATCCAGATTTGCACTGGAGCGTAGGACAATGGTGTATGTGTCCCATCTCTCAGGCAGTGATCTGAGGAATCTGTTGTTCATCTGGCTGTTAGTATACTCATGCTTGACCATTTTCAGCTCAGAGATCAAGCAGGAGAAACGCTCAAACTGTTGAGTCAGTGTCTCACCCTTCCTATGAGAGAATGTCTCATATTGTTGGGCGAGGATTTCTCTGTTGTTTGCTAAGACCTCATCAGTTCCTCCGAATTGTTCCTTCAAAGCATTCCAGAGGTCATGAGCAGTTTCATGATGCATAAGCCCAGAATAGATTTCATTCGGCAGTGCCATGGCCAGAATTCCATGGGCTTTAGCATCAATCTCAAACAGTTTACGATCTTCATCTGAGTATTGCTCCTTCTTCTTCGGAACCATTTGATTGGTCTCCGGATTGTTCACCATAGGCTTGTGTGGACCGTGAACCACAGATGTCCAACAACCTGAACTGTTAACAGACAGGTGATGGAGCATTCTTCGTTGCCATATGTTATACTCACTCCTAACCAGCATCGGAGGCTTGGTTGAGGAGCCAGTATTGTGAGGATCATTAGATGGAGTAGTCATTCTCAGATTCAAACCAAATCAATCAAGTTTCAAAAGATTTAGCACAAAAACACAACAAACTCAATAAGAACCAAGAAGAAACTCAATTAAATAACCAGAAGCAGCAGAAAATCAATCTTTATAACCAATTCTTGCACATATGCTAATTCGATCAAACTATAGATATCAAAATAGCAGTTTCAATGATCAATTGTTAAACCGATCAATGATTAACCTGCTCTGATACCATTTGTTAGGATCAGTGATCTAAGTTTGATCAATTAGAGTTGAATCACAGCGGAATTAGAGCAAGAATTAAGCAAATATAGCAAGAACACAATAAATATTCAATGGAACAGTACACGGTTATATAGAAATAGGGTTTTCTGCAAAGGGATAATAACATTCATGCACACATGCTTCGGTATGGCGGCTGCTAGGTTTTCCTAAGCTGCACCGATTACAATTAGGTCAGCATTCCTTATATAAAGGAATGTGACGTCTGCTGATGTCACTTGATAGTGACGTCTAACAGAATTATTACAAACTACTGAAAGTAAGCAAACTACTGAGAATGTTCACAACAACTGAGAACATCTCAGTATTCTAAGTACACGAAGAAACATAAAACTACTGAAACTACAAGTACAGAAAAGAAAATACAACTACTGAAAGGAAACCATCACAACTACTGAAGAGGTCTTCTTCAGCTGTTGTGACAATCATCTGAAACTTGGTCTTCAGTCTTTGTCTTCAGCTCTTTCACTTCAGACTTTGTCTTCAGCTCTTGTCTTCAGACTTTGTCTTCAGCTCTTTCACTTCAGACTTTGTCTTCAGACCTTGTTATTAGCTGATGTCTTCAGCTGTTGCAGACTACTTCAGTTGTTGTAATGTCCGTGGGACTTAAAGGTTTTCTGATCAGGCTCATTGGTTCTTTTGGTCCAACAATTTCCCGTGAAAGCATGTGAAAATAATAACATTTTAATAGCATATTGTGGAAGACTAGAAAAATAATTTGAAATGAATATTTTATTTTATTTTATTTATCATATTACAACAAGAACTAATTTGATCATAAGATCACATCCTCAAGATATCGAATGCACAAAGAGTATTTAAACATCGACAAGTTAGTGAGATCACACTGAACAGAGTCTGGTCATAATTAAGGTTTTGAAAGCCAAAACAGTTCAAAAATGATTGTTGGTATATTTGTCCAATTTAAACCATGCCTTATCCTTTTCAACAAGTGATCTGCAACTGATTTTATCAGTTTTAGATTCAATAGAGAAGCTCAGGTGATTTGATTCCCATAGACAACCGGCAAAGAACTTATCCCATTATCAGGGCTTATTGAGTAATTGATTAACTCTGCTTGATTTTCTTTTAAGTTTTCAAAATGATCTTAATTTAAGAATCATTGTGCCTTTATTTGGGGAACAAATGATGAGAGCTCCATGTCTATACTTACGTATAACAAAGAAGATGATCATCTGAGCATGCTGATGAGAGCTTTAGGTCTATACTCATGTATAACAGAGAAGATCATCACTTCAGGTCAATGCTTCCACATAGCAGAGGAGATAAGCAGGAAAAGGATTCTAAAGAGCGTACAAGAAGCATCATTTCAGAAACAAGGATGAGGGAATTTAGGAATAGAAGTAATCAAGGTAGAAGTCAGATACTTTCAACCCGTTTTAACGAGACTTGTAACTTTGTGCAGGCCTAAATGTTAGGAGAATAATCCTTTTCACCGAGTTCTAAAGCTTTAGTTAGGCTACAAAATCACTGTTTACTTTGTTTTCAGGCTTTGCTTACCAAGCATATCATATAATCAAACTGTCTTTTTCAGATTTTAGAATTTTAAAGGATACAGACATCTACATCAGTTAATATCATTTCTCACAAAAGTACAAGTCATGCAAATAAGCATACCAAGAAGACATACTATCATTTCTCAGTCATCCCAAATCAAGTTCTTAGTTCCCATGAAATCTTTATTCTCCCCCGAAATTTCTTTTTAACCGCCATGAAACATAATTTTTTTTAAGTATATAATAAACAGAAATGAAAATAGAATTTTACTAAAGAAAGTCTTTCAAATTATACTAGCAAAAATATGAGAAATAAAGTACCAAGAAAAATGCAATGATTGTGAATGGTAGATAAGAATCCAAAATGTGGATGAGATACCATAACCATAACCTGTTTGTTCCACCTCAAATTAGAATTAGGAACAATCTCAGTCAGTAAACCAGATTACAGATAGGCCTCCTGAATTGCTCCTGCACTCATAAACAGATTAATTAGAGAGGGGGACCCAGGCTATCATGGTCCTAGGAATTCCTTTTTCATCAGTGTATGTAACCTGTTTAAGCACCACTCTTTTGAAAAATCATTTATCTCTTTAACTTTTTGTTTCACTTTCCAAATTTGTTTCTGTTCAATTACTTTGATTTGAAATAATGAATTTGGAAATCATTTTCTTTTTAAGACCCGAAGGAAGAGATTTTAATTTTGAAACATTGGTCTTTTTCATCTTTGAATCATGTGAAACTGGCTTCACATGAGAAGGTTTGGATAGATTGTTCTTTATCCAACCATTCAAAGATATGTGCTTTTTACCTTTTAAACACGAGAAGCAACCTGTGTTATCTTTACCTCCTGAAGCTTGCCTTTGAACCAGAGGGTACTTCTTTAGCACATGACCTTCTTTTCCACATCTAAAGCAAGCCTTGAAAGGCTGTTGGTTCTTTGTAGTCCGTGGATAGCAGGAAAGGGTGGATCCTGCTTTGAGGTTGTTGCAGCTTGTCAACAAACTTTAATCTTTTCTTTTGGATATCAGGAAATTGAACCTTTTGAGGCTTTGTCAATATGGATTTCGATCTGGGCTGTGATTTGATTTGTGATATTCCGGGAGCTGAGATCTGAACATTCTTCTTAGAACCTTTTTGTATGACCGGTGACTTGTTAGACTTGGAAGTAGATTTGTGAAGATCATGATGGATAGTAGATGAAGATGGTGAGTGCTTCTGCTGAGCTTTGGAGGAACTGCTAATTTGCTTAGCAATTAGAGATGAGATTCGTATAGGTCTTGATTCAACTTTTGGAAGCATTTGAGACTTGACAACTTCAGGTGACTTAATGATTTTTGATTCATCATCTGAGCTTGTCCAGTCTGGTACACACAAGTCTGCTTCCAACGGATCTTGATTGATACCACTTGTTGAGTTCTTATTGCCTGACGATTCCACAGTTGTTCCTTCTTTGACAAACCTGATAGGAACAAAAGAAGTGATGTTACCTGTTTTGATGTTTTTAAAAACTTTATGGGAAACACCTGATATAGGATTTGAATCATCAAGGGTGGAATTATCATTTGCTTATCAGATCCTTGTTTGATGAGTCCTAAACCTGCAGGAGAATCATATTCATCTCGAACCACTTTTTGATTAACGCTGCTTAAACCTGCATGTAGACTGTTAGTATCTGCAACTTTAATTAAATCATTAGATGGATGAGGTTGAGCATAGGAGAGTAACAATGAGTGCTAGGAGGAGGATAAACATATGAAGTTTCACCACATCCCACGCCTGTTTTGATTCTAGCTCCCTTTGCTTACAGAATATTTCTTCTGATTCATCCCTGATATCATCTATTTATCAAGTTTAGTTTTAAGCTTACTAGTCTCAAATTCTGCTAATGTGATAGGTTCGCTCAAAACATTAATCTCGACATTCTTTTCTAAAAGATTTCTTTTTAAAAGATCATTTTCTTTTAAAGCTTCTTTTAGTTTGATAAAATATTTGGACTCATTGATTTAAGTTCTTTGTTTATTTGTTTTAATTCTTTTTCATTTTCTAACAATAATCTGTTAGCTTTATAAACTCCAAATAAACGAATTTTGCAGGGAGGAGAACACATGTCTTGAACAACCTCATAAGGAAGCCCCATAACTATCTTTTCTGCAGCTAGGGCTTTTTCACATGACAGACAGGAGTGTTCTTTTTGTATTCTTTCTCCTCAGCAGCTCTCTTATTAGCTTCTTCAACTACACCTTCATCTTGCTTTCCTTCATCCTGAACTTTACATCGGCTTGCACAATCACCAACATCACCAAAACTCTCACTTTTAGTATCACACCTGAATTCTTTGAAAGGGTCAAAATGCTCAACAGAATCCTCATAGTTTTTTTCCACCTCAGTCATCAATGCATGGTTCACTTCTTCTTCATACTCTATATTGATCTAGTACTTGAAGATACACCTCCATACATGCATTGATTGTACTCTCTTCTTTTCATATCCAATTCAAATAACTTCAACTTGTTGATAACTTCCAAGAGTTTGTAGTCAGCAAAATTCTTTCTGTTTAAACAACCTAACTTGTGGACTCCACTGTGGGAGGAAGAGAGTCCAAAAGTTTTGTGACTTGTTCATGGTTTCCTAGCTAGTCATCATACTTCTTAAGATTGCATGCCACCATCAGAAATCAATCAACAAAATCAGATATCTTTTCATCTTTCATGGCTACAAAAGAATCAAACCGACTTTGTGCTGATATTAGATTATCAGATTTATGGAAATTAGCTACTTTTGAAGAAGACATTTTAGAAATGATCAGAGGCTAATTTCGTTAAATTTCACTAAATTCGCTAACAAATTCGCTGCATTTTCACTAATTTTGCTGGCAAGTTCGCTGGTAATTTTCCTCATAATTTCGGCAGCAGTTTCGCCTAGCAATGGCACACAAATGCTAGTTCGCAGGGTAATTTCGCCTGAAACTAGTTGAACTTTCGTTCAGAGAACAATTTGGCGGCAATTTCGCTGGGATTGTCACACAAACACTATGAACTTTCGTTCAACACATGTACTTTCGCTGGAACGAGAAAACCAGATCCAAAAACCAAGAACAACTTAGTTTCGCTGAAGGAACCCTAGTTTCACCAGGCGAAAACTATGTAGTTTCGCTGAAAGATGCTGTAATTTCACTGGACGAGCTGTAAATTCGCCCGACGTATCTGGAAAGCCTTTTTCAGTACGAAATCAGTTCAAACTCATCCATATCTTAATGGATTTGAGATCTGATGATTCCTATAGCTTCCCACACCAAAATCGAGCAATCCTAAATCAATTTCCATATCCAAAACACTCAGATCAGATCAAAAATGAATGTAATAGTGACTTAGAACTTGAACCAAACAAAAAAATCAAATCATCAAGAGCACAATGGCTCTGATACCATATTGTTGGTCCTTCTGATCGATATAACAGTGCACTTGATAGATAAACACAAACAAATCCCACTGATAACACAAATATCAATAATATTTGTGTAAAATATAGATCAAACACTATAAAATATGGATGAACAATGATGATCACCTCAAGAAAATTCAATAAAACCCTTGTTTGATATGAATTGATTGTTGAAGATATTACAAAGTTAAAGCCCCTCAATCAATGGATCATTCAAGCTTCCTCAAAACCTAATTGTCACTAATGTATATATGGTGATAATATTCACTAATAACATATTAAGCCCCTAGACTTAGACAATTAGAGAAATTACATATAAAACATAAAAATGACTTAAACATAAATAAATATATTTTGTTGACACAAAATATATTTATTAACAATAAACTCCTAGTCATTTATATCTTCAACATCTTGTCTCGGTTTTTCATTTCGAACGCGTCTGTTTGTCTTTTCCGATGACTTTGACAGTGACGTTGACCTTTGATGACTTTCACTGTGTTGATAATATAGACTATCTTTCAGACCCAACAGGAAATCTAAGCTAGAAGAATAATGAGGAGGATAAATCAAAAGGTTTAAGTTAGGAAGAAAACAATCGACGCATTGAGAAGATCTAGCACTTCTTCTCTCTCTCTCTCCAAAAGAAGATAATTAATGAATCATCAAAGCGAGAACTAGTGCTAGGACTGGAAGTCATACCCAAGGCATCTGCTGAAGAAGAAGCTCTACTACTAAGATTGTTATAAGCAGAAGAGATGAAGAAACTAGTTGCTGATGCGACTACCGAAACAGCAAGACAAGAGGATCCTTTAGCAGATGACTTATCAGGACGAATGAATGTTTACACAAAAGGAAACCAGACCATGGAAGATAATATGGAGAGACATAGGGTGACTCTCGAAAAAGAAACAAGCCAACTTCATAAAGTTCATAAGGACACACCTAAGTCTGAACTCAAGAAATCAGCTGAGGTGATATTTGGTCAACTGGATTTTGAAACTGAAACAATGGTTAGCGCTGAGGTGAATGTGGACATAGATGTCCAGAAGTCACCAAGGATGCTGAGAGAGTTCAAAAAAACTACCGATGATCCCAAGTCAACTTGTGAGGAATCAAAATTACTTACTAAACCTTTAGCAGTCAGACCTACTGTAATCTCTACCTCAGACATATGTAAGAGACCTATATCTCTGAAGAAGAAGTTGAAAATGAGTCTCAGGAAAGAAGGGATAGATTCCTGATAACAAAAAGGATGGAGTTGTTCCCATAGAAGGTTGATAATGAACTTATAGAATTGCATCTTGGTACAGCTCAAATCTTCTATAAAGAAGAAGATCATTGCATTAATTCAAAGTTAAAAAAAATCTAGAGCTGCAAGAAGAAGAATCAGCCTTGTGGAGAAACTAGCATATCAAAACCAATAGCTCCATCTACAGCAAATGCCAAGGTTGTCAAGAAAGTTTCATCTAAGTCATCTAAGCAATTTACCAAAAGCACTCCTCAAAGGACTATCGCTCAACAAGCTCCTATGTCCAAATTTGTTGAATCCATACAAATGGCTCCCACTCAGAAAAAGAAGGAGAAAGATCAAGAAAGATGTCTCCTAGCAGCTCAACTTGAGTTGATAGGATTCAACTTTGATGAGGTCATAGAATTGAGTCTTGCTAAGATGAAATCAAAGTTGATAGCTGCAAATAATGCTGAGATGGAGGGATCAGGAGAGTGGCCAGAAAAAATAAAGCTGAATCAGAGAAGAAACAAGTTGAAAGAGTTAGACAAGAGACTACAGATAAGCAATAGATGAAGATGTTCTTAAATACTATGGTTTCTCTAGCAAACAAGTAGGACAATGAGTATGTCTACTTTTGATCTGAACATCAAAGAAATCAAAAGGAGGATTGCAGCTAGAGAGCTCCAAAAGTATGAAGTAGCTAGAGAGCAATGGGAAAGACAACAATCAAGAACCAAGAAAACTATTCAAAAGGCTTCACATTTGCTGATTGAGCCTCCAGCATCTCATGACTCTAACTCAACTTCCTTTGATGATGATCAGCCCATTTCATTAGTTCTTGCCAAGAAGAAAGTTATGCTAAGAAGAATAGTAAAGGCAAGGGTGATTGACCCAGAGGTGGAAGAGAACATTCTTAAAGGAACAAAGGGTTTGGGTGCTGGGTATGTAGCCCAAATAAAAAAAATTCTGGTCAAGAGGGCAATAGAGATATCAAGTACTATAATCATGAACATGAGATACTTGATCTACCCCTTGAAATCTTAGAGCAAATTGCTGAGTACCTTAACATCATTAGATGTAGAAATGAAAAGTCCAAGATACTACTCCAAAAAGTACTATCCTTAGTCAAAGTTGAAAATGGTGAAGATATTCCTGAGATTCCATTGTCAGCATATGATTTTATAGTAGAGTAGGAATATGATCAAAACAAGCACACATACTTCATAATATGAAGCTACTCATGCACAATCATCTCCTCCTACCGCTCAAAGTGCTGCTGAAGATAAGAGTCCGCAGCTGCTAAAGCCACCTTATCTACTGATCCTAAACCTAGAACTCAACCACAATCATCTCCTCCTACCACTAAAACTGCTCAAAGTGCTGAGCATGTATCTCTATCAGTCCAACAAGCACCTCAAGCAGCTGAATCTCCAACACAAACTCAGTCTCATCAATTGAAAGATGATGTAGTCATCACTATAGTTGCCGAAAGAATAAGAGTAGATTCGGACAACCCTTACAACATGATAATAAAGACCTCTCAGAATCTGATGAAGATGAAAACTAAGAAGGTTATGGTACAAACATCATCAAATGGGGTATGATTTGAAGGATAAGAGGTACTTCATTGAAAGAAAAAACAAGTCCAAGTCCTTCTTTCTGACTTAGTTAGAATTTTTGAACCTCAACTCTAAAGACCTACATAAGATGTTCTCCATAGTCAAAGAATATGATGGTATACTAGACAAGTACATGACAATGTCATCTATTTTAAAGATAAATGATGGGAACAGAGTTGATGCACAATGAAATGGACATAAAGAAAAAGATGTTCTACATGTAACTCCATTGAGCATCCATGATCCAATCACCCATTGGAGTTATAATTCCTCTACCAATACCTTTTTTCTAAACTTTACTGGTGTGCAAAGGACTTCAGTCAAAGAGTTTGATCTATTCAAACTATCTTGGCATAATATGATGGATTTAGTATGTCTACCTATTAAAAACCACTCAAGAGATAGAAGATGATACATGTATGAGTTGCTGCTGAGAAGGATGCATAAAGGATAAGAACGAGTTTTGGTAGCATCATCCTAAGGGGAATTTGTTGATCCATGAAGAGAATAAAGCTACCAAATGATCAAAGATTCAGCACTGGCTGTCAATTGCCAAATTCTGCCAAGTGTTGAATCACTACCGATTAGCACTCAAAGTGGTGAACTGCTGATTGACTACTTATGAGCACTAAACTTGATGAGTTGCTGATTAACTGTTACACTAGACAAGACTGTTTGTGTTAAAGCAAGTCAGCGGCTACAATTAGTATCAGAGCCATGAGTGCTCTAGATTGATTTGATTAAAGATTGAAAAACCTTTGAGCTACAAGTTTGATTTCCTATTGAAAATTTGTAACACCAAAATTTATTAAGAAAAGAATAAAGAAAGAAAGGAGAATTTGCATAAGTTAAGGGACTAAAGTGTACAAAAGGACAAAACATTATTACTTTATGTTTAAAAGAAGCATGGCCGCCCACTTCTCTACACACCAACTATTCTCAGCTGCAAAAAGAAGAAAAAGGAAGTGCTCGACCGAAGAAGAAGAAGAAGACCAGCTTGAAGATGAGTTTTTCGTGTGTTTTGTTCGGTTTCAGCTGGATTTTCAGCTTTTGGATCAGGTTTATGTGTTTCTATGTGTTTAGTTGTATCTTTACGGAATATAGGGTTTGAATTCCTTGTGGTCTCGAGTTTGGTGGAGTTTTGCTCGAAGGCTGCAATAGGTGAGTTCTAGATCCCCGGTTTTTATGTTTTATACTTGTACTAGGGCTGAAAATGCATGTAACTTTCATTTTATAACTTTCAGCATGTTCTAACCGTATGTTTATACTCTGTTTATACGGGTGAATGTATGTTTGTGTATGATTTGTTGTGTTTCGTGTTTATATGCTTGTTTTAGGTGCTTCGTATGTTTGATTTGGGTTAGGAACATGTTAAAATGATGATTGTGCCTGAAAAATAGTGTAAGTTCAAATTTACAACTGCCAATGCGCCTAACATAGTTCCCATGCGGTCCATGCGCCTAAGTGCCTGCTTATACGCCCATATAGTGCCCATGTGCCTGGAAAGTTATCCATGCGCTAAGTCCTTTCCCATGCGCCCAAGTACCCCATGCGCCTACTGCCCAAATGCCTAAGTATGGTTCATGCGCCCAAGCAGTGCTCATGCGCCTAGAATTTCCTCATGCGCCTAAGTCTTTCCCATGCGCCTAAGTGTCATGCACCTGCATAGTACTCATGCTCCCAACATAGAGCTCATGCGCCTAATGCCTTAGAAATTTTCTAAATTTTGGGAAATAGAAATTTATAATTAAGCCTTGGGATTTTTGGTGGTTATGATTGTTGGTGTTATGCATGTTGTGGCCTGTTATTTTATGTTCCATATTACGTATTATTACGTGACTTATGTGGTGTGTTATGCTCGTGTACATAGTATTATCATAATGAAGCGAAAGATTAATGATAATAAAAAGTGGAACCTAAAGAATGAATGAAAGTCTCGCAAGCAAACTTTATAGAGGTTCACAACTCATTGAGAGTTGTTAGCTCAACTGTATGTTATATAGCGTGCGATTGGCTAACCCATAAGGGTTCACACAAGGAGGGTCAGTCTTTGTGACTAATTGAGACATGCGAAAATAGGATCATTATCACTTGACCCCAAATGGTAGCTGCTTCGTGCACGATGATAGGGCATAGCATATGACAGAACTAGAAAAAAGTGAAAGATAATAATGAAAGAAAGTGTGAAAACAAACGATTATGAACGATGGTGGAATATAATAAATGAATATTATCTAGTTGTATGTATGATGTATGATCACGTACAAAAGTAAAGAAAGTGTTTTTCGGTAAAAGTAAAGTATTTTATTTAAAACTAACTCACTCAGCAACGCTGACTTTTATGCATTTTCAGTTGGCAAGTAACTTGTTGCTGGGGATGGCACGTGGGTGAGGCTACTTGGCGGGCAAAGACTGGCATCCATCATGCATAATGATATTGTTGTTTTGTAATGCAACCGAATGATTCTTTTTTTTTGTAACTTTTAAAATACAATGATGTATTATCTAGCAACATCAAATATTAATGCATGAATGGTTTTGATAACTTAATCCGCAGCAATGTTTTTATGAAATGTATTTATTTTATATGAAAAATGTTGTGATTGTCCAACTGTAAGGTCTCCGGGAATGGGGTCTTACAAGTTGGTATCAGAGCCAAAGTTAAAGAGAAATAGGTAAATTATTTTTTTAAAAAAAGACCTAAACTTAAACTGAGAATGGGACCGAATGGAGGGATGCCAGCCCAAGTAGCTCTGTGCCATCAGGTGATTTATTTTCTTAAATACTAACCTGTATTATATGTGTGTGCTATTTGATTTATGTGCCTTTATTAGATTTAAATACTAATGTAGTCAGGATAGGAAATGCTTAGGGGATGAAGAGTAAAGTAAGTGGCTTATCACAACTACCCACTGTAATTAGGGACTTACTATACTTGACATAGTCTAAGCTATTACCTTGAATGACCGTGTTGGTGTTTGAATCTTATAGTGTTTAGAAGATAGCTGGTGGTAGATCATCGAAGGCTTCTCGAGGCAGAGTGCGGGGTGGCTGTGGTGCTAGACCACGTGTCACGGGGACAAAGACTAAGACTGCTGAGACGGCTCCTGCAGAGCCCGAGCTTCATCACCAGGAGGGCGGTGATGAGAGTGCTAACTTGAGAGCCTTAGTAAAGGAGGCGGTTGTGGAGGAAGTTCATCAGATCATGCAGACGATTCTGCCGTCTGTAGTGACCGAGGTTATTACAGCCGTGAGGGAGGATGAGAAGAAGGAGAAAGAGGAGAGAAGGGGAACTACCAGGCGAGGGGGGCGAAAGAGTAGGTCAAAGGGAGATGGAGCAACCAGATACTAAGATGGTTATCTCTAGTGATGAGGAAGAGGAGGAGGAAGCAGTGCAGGAGAATGCGAAGTGGTGCAGCTATGGAGCATTCCAAAGATGCAGACCCCCAACTTTTGATGGCAATGGTAACGCTATTGCTGCTCGCCGTTAAGTGAGAGAGATGGAGGCTGTGTTGGAGATCAGCGAATGTAGGAAGGATCAGAAGGTAAAGTTTGCTACCCATTCATTCATGGACTCGGCTTTATGTTGGTAGGATGATATTGTCCAGGCTGAGGGTAGCAGGGTTATCGGGAGGATGAGGTGGAACGAACTGAAGAAGATGGTGATCGAGGAGTTCTGTCCTTATAGAGAACTAGACAAGATACAGAGGGAGTTCTTGCAGTTAGAGGCGGGAACCATGACACACCAGCAGTACATGATGAAGTTTAATGAGATAGCAAGACTGGTGCCGGATCAGGTAACGCCTGGTGTCGAGGAAGATCAAGAGGTATATCCACGGATTGCAAGTAGATATCCACAGGCACATGATTACTGCCCAGCCAAGTACCTTTAGGTTGGTGGTGGATTTGATAGGTAGATTGTATGATGAGAGAGAGGTGGCTGTGGTTGAGGTGAGTAGGAAGGATGGTGGCGACAGGAATTGGGATGGAAAACGATTTGGTCGTGGTGATTTCACTCCAAATAACAAGAAGGCAAGAACAGATGACCAGCGAGTAGTGTCGGTGGGTACAGGGGCAAAGAAATATGGAAGTGTGGGAGAGACCACATGGGGGAGTGTAAGTGGGGGTGAAAGTCTGCTTCAAGTGTGAGAGGCCCGGTCATACGGCAAAAGATTGTGGGGTGATGAGGTGCTATTATTATGATGAAGAGGGCCATCAGAGCAGAGATTACAAGAAGCCGAGGGCTGAGAGCTCTGGGGCAAAGAAGAGGACCGAGAATGAAGGGGTGAGGGCAGGCGCCAAAGCATTTACGATGACCACCCTGGACCCTAATGTCGTGTCAGGTATGTTTCTTGTAAACCAAACTTGTGCCTTTGTGTTATTTGATCCTATTGCTAGTAGGAGCTTTATTTCTGCTGTTTTCTGTGCTAAGTTGCCTGTTAGAAGTAGAAGTATTGATGAGCCCTTCGATGTAGAAACTGCCATTGGTATGTCTACCAGGAATTCCGACTTGATAGAGGATTGCGACATAGAACTGGAAGGCCATAGGTTCTCTGCTAAACTATTTGTGATGCCCTTAGGTGGATTTGATGTAGTTCTAGGGGAGATTGGTTAGCAGCCTATGAGGCAAATATTGTGTGTCGCAAGAAGATGATCCTACTGACAGCGCCTGATGGGAGTTCGGTGAGATCAACGGTGATCGAGTTACTACGATTCCAAAGGTGATTTCGATGGTGGTGGCAGAGAAGTGCATGAAACGTGGATGTAGTGCCTACCTGCTTACATGAAGGATGATGTGGAGGCTTAACTACCACAATTTTCCGAGTACCAGTTGTATGTAACTTTCCAGACGTGTTCCTAGAAGATTTAGCAGGTGTACCACTAGACCGTGAGATAGAGTTTTAGAATGATCTGATACCTGGTGCTCAACCTGTTGCTAAACATACCGTATCGATTGGCTCCGTCGAAAATGAGGGAACTGATGTGTTCGTTGCAAGAGTTGATGGACAAGGGTTCCATTCGACCGAGTATCTCTCCCTGGGATGCGCCAGTCTTGTTTGTAAGAAGAAGGATGGTAGTATGAGATGTGCATCGACTATCGAGAGTTAAACAAGTGACGGTTAAAGAACCGATATCCCCTACCAAGAATTGATGACTTGTTTGATCATGTCCAAGGTGCAGTTGGTTCTCAAGAATAGACTCCTCCGATCTGGTTACCATCAATTGAAGGTTAAGAGCAGATATCCCCAAAATGGCTTTTCGCATACGTTATGGACACTACGAGTTTCTCGTTATGTCCTTTGGTCTAACTAACGCGCCAGCTGCTTTCATGGATTGATGAATCGGGTGTGTCGGCCGATGTTGGATAAATCAGTGATTATCTTTATTGACGATATCTTGATTTATTCGAAGAGTGAAGAAGAGCATGCCGATCAATTTGGGTGGTATTAGAGACACTCAAAGAGAGTAGCTGTATGCTAAGTTCCCCAAGTATGCTTTCTGGGTGCGCGAGGTTAGTTTTTAGGTCATGTGGTAAATTCCAAAGGATCATGGTAGACCCGGCAAAGGTTGAGGCCGTGATGCAATGGAAGTCTCCAAAGACGCATCAGAGATCTGTAGTTCTTGGGTTTGGTGGGTTATTACAGAAGGTTTATCCATGACTTTTCCAAGCTAGCCTCACCATTGACCAAATTGACACGCAAAGATGTGAAGTTTGTATGGGGCCTAGAACAGGAGAATGACTTTGAGGAGTTAAGATGAGATTGAGTCAAGCTCCTGTTCTTGGCGTTACTGAAAGGAGCGAAGACTTTGTGGTTTATTCGGATGCTTCTTATTCGGGGTTGGGTGTGTGTTGATGCTACGAGGAAGAGTAATAGCCTAAGCTCCCGACAGTTGAAAATCCACGAGGCTAATTACCCTAATCATGACTTGGAGCTAGCAGCCGTGGTCTTTGCGTTGAAGATTTGGAGGCACTACTTTTACGGGACGAAGTGCACTCTTCACGGACCATAAGAGTTTGAAATACATCTTTGAGCAGAAGGACCTCAATATGAGGCAAAGGAGGAGGCTAGAATTGATCAAGGATTATGATTATGAGATCCACTATCATCGGCAAGGCCAACGTAGTGGCAGATGCCCTAGCCGAAAGGCACCAGAGCCAATCGGGTGAAGGCTTACCAGTTGGTGTTGACCTCTGATGTGATGACACAGGTCAAGGGGTTCCAAGAGTAGGTGCTAAAAGAAGATACCTAACTCTGAAAGGATGAGAAGACTAGTCATGGAGTTAGGTGAAAACACTCTCGGAGTTAGAACCCGCTTTGGGCGGATGTGGGATCCTCGTTACGGAGACCTACGAGGGCAAAGTATGGATGAAGCTCATAAGACTCGATACTCCATTCATCCTGGAAACAAAGATGTATCATGATATGAAGAAAGATTACTGGGGGCCAGGTATGAAGCGTGATGTAGCGGAGTATGTGAGTAAGTGCCTTACTTGCTTGCAAGTGAAGGCGGAGCAGCACAGAAGCCATACAGGAAGATTCAACCTTTGGATATATCCGAATGGAAATGGGAGCACATCACCATGGCTTTATCATGAAGTTCCACGTACGACAAGGGGGTATGATGCCAATATGGGTGATAGTTGACGTTTAACGAAGAGTGGTCACTTTCTACCGATCCGTGAAACAAATTCATCAAAAGATTGGGATCTATTCATCAAGGAGATTATGACCCGTCATGGTGTCCAGGTCTATTGTGTCTGACCGTGACACTCGGTTTACATCTATGTTTTGGAAGAGATTCCATGATGCAATGGGTACGAGGTTGCATATCAGTACGGCTTACCATCTCAGACAGATGTCCAGTCGAAGAGGAATATCAGGACGCTTGATGATATGCTCCGAGCATGCGTCATTGATTTTGGAGGGAGTTGGGATGAACACTTACCGTTAGATGAATTCTCATACAATAATAGTTATTATGCCAGCATGGGTATGCCACATATGAGATGCTATACGGTAGAAGGTGTAGGACGCCCGTATGTTGGGATGACATTGGACAGAAGGAGTTGGGAGGCGTTGAAGTAATCGAGGCTACGACTGAAAAGCTGGAAGGATCAAGGTCTTTATGAAGGCGGCAAAAGATAGGCAAAAGTGTATGCTGACAAGAGGCGTAGACCTATTGACTTCAAGGTGGGCGATAAAGTTATGCTAAAGGTTTATCTTGGAAGGGGATCATTCGGTTTAGAAAGAGGGGTAAGCTGAGCCTAAGATATATAGGACCTTTTCGAATCATTGCTGAGTAGGAGAGGTGGCCTATAGGTTCAGCTACCCGATGAGTTAAGTGGGATCATCCAACATTTCATGTATCTCATCTGAGAAAATGCCTAGCTGATGAAGATATGATTGTATCACTAGAGGACATTGATTTTGATGAACGACTCAACTATGTAGAGCAACCGCGTAGCAATCATTGACTGAAAGGAGAAGAGATACGGAATAAAGTTGTTCCCACTGGTGCGAGTACAGTGTAGGCACAGAAAGGATCTGAGTCTACATGGGAGACTAAGGAGGAGATGAGACAGCGTTAACATAAGTTCAAAGAGTGACAGGTTTGGGGATGAAACCTCTATAAGGGGAGTGGACTTGTAACACCAAAAATTTATTAAGAAAAGAATAAAGAAAGAAAGGAGAATTTGCATAAATGGAGGGGCTAAAGTGTACAAATGGACAAAACATTATTACTTTATGTTTAAAAGAAGCATGGCCGCCACTTCCCTGCACACCAACTATTGTCAGCTGCAAAAAGAAGAAAAGGAAGTGTTCGACTGAAGAAGAAGAAGAAGACCTGCTTAAGGTGAGTTTTTCGTGTGTTTTTGCTCGGTTGCAGCTGGATTTTCAGCTTCTGGACCAGGTTTTATGTGTTTAGTTGCTTCTTACATGTGTATAGGTGTTTGAACTCCTTATGCTCTCGATTTTGGTGGAATTTTGCTCGAAGGCTGCAATAGGAGAGTTCTAGATCCCCGGTTTTTATGTTTTATAGTTGTTTTAGGGATGAAATGCATGTAACTTTCATTTTACAACTTCAGCATGTTCTGACCATATGTTTATACTTTGTTTATACGAGTGAATGTATGTTTGTGTATGATTTGTTGTGTTTCGTGTTTATATGCTTGTTTTAGTTGCTTGGTATGTTAGATTTGGGTTAGGAACATGTTAAAATGTTGATTGTGCCTGAAAAATAGTGTAAGTTCAAATTTACAACTACCCATGCGCCTAATTAGTTCCCATGCGCCTGGAATTTTGTCCATGCACCTAAGTGCCTGCTTATATGCCCATATAGTGCCTATACGCCAGGAAAGTTATCCATGCGCCCAAGTACCCCATGCACCTACTGCCCAAATGCCTAAGTATGGTTCATGCGCCCAAGCAGTACTCATGCGCCTAGAATTTCCTCATGCGCCAAAGTCTTTCCATGCGCCGAAGTGTCGTGCACCTGTATAGTACTCATGCGCCTAACATAGTGCTCATGGGCCTAATGCCTTAGAAAATTTTCTGAAATTTTGGGAAATAGAAATTTATGATTAAGCCCTAGGATGTTTTGGTGGTTATGATTGTTGGTGTTATGCATGTTGTGGCCTGTTATTTTATGTTCCATATTACGTATTATTACGTGACTTACATGGTGTGTTATGCTCGTGTACATAAGTATTATCATAATGAAGCGAAAGATTAATGATAATAAAAAGTGGAACCTAAAGAATGAATGAAGTCTTGCAAGCAAAATTTTATAGAGGTTCACAACTCATTGAGAGTTGTTAGCTCGACAGTGTGTTATATAGCGTACGATTTGGCTAACCCATGAGGGTTCACACACAAGAGGTTCAGTCTTTGTGACTGATCGAGACGTGCGAAAAAGGGGATACTTGTCGCTTGACCCCAAAAGGTAGTTGCTTTGTGCACGATGATGGGGCATAGCATATGATAGATCTAGATAAAAGTGAAAGATAATAATGAAAGAAAGTGTGAAAACGAACGATTATGAACGATGGTGGAAGAAACAAATGAATATTATCTAGTTGTATGTATGATGTATGATCACGTACAAAAGTAAAGAAAGTTTTTTTCGGTAAAAGTAAAATATTTATTTTAAAACTAGAACTCACTCAGCAACGCTGACTTTTATGCATTTTCCATTGGCAGGTAACTTGTTGTTGGGATGGCACGCGGGTGAGGCTACTTGGCGGGAAAAGACTGGCATCCATTCGTGCATAATGATATTGTTGTTTTGTAATGCAACCGAATGATTCTTTTTTTTAACTTTTAAAATACAATGATGTATTATCTTGTGACATCAATATTAATGCATGAATGGTTTTGATAACTTAATCCGCAGTGATGTTTTTATGAAATGTATTTATTTATATGAAAAATGCTGTGATTGTCCAACTATGAGGTCTCCGGGAACGGGGTCTTACAGATTGATTGATTTCTGCTTTTGTGGTCATTTTGAAGATGTTTGACAAAGTGAAGTTGATTACATGGTTTAATTGGACTTAATAGAATCCATTAGAGACAATTAGGATCGAATTTGAATCTAAATCATTAATTTGAAGCTTAAGATTGAGGTTGGAAACTTCAAAATGGAAGTGAATTAAGTGTGCGAAATATCAGTATTTGCACGCGCGAAGTTAACTTTTTCACGCGAGAACTTAACAAATCACAAAAGTTTGTTACAAAAAGATTCCATTCGCATGAGAATCTTAACATTTGGCAAACTTAGTTACTGATCTTTCCATGCAAAAAGTTTCTGCAAACAGTCACGCAAAAAGTTTTTCAAGGACTTGTTCGCGCAAGAACTTTAGTCTTTCAAGAATTTTTGAAAATTTGACTTTTGAGTTTCAACAATGGAAAATTCGAAGAATATCACTTCTACGCTAAACCTTGATAATGAGATTGGTACAAACACCAAACCTCCGAGACTTCTCAGTGAAGATGATTATCAGGATTGGGTTTATAGGTTTGAGAACCATGTAATATACACCAACCAAGGATGTTGTGGTTGATCAAATATGGACCGTATATTACTGTGTATTCTAATGACAAAGGAGAGCTAGTTCAAAAACCTAAACACTTATGGGATGAAGAGGATATAAAAAAATCTTGAACTCGATGACAAAGCTTATGCAGTGATAACTATGGCTTTAACTCCTAAGGAGCTAATGTATTATGGGATGCCATGAGAGAACGGATCATGTTAAATAATGATAGGATGGAAAGTCAAAAAAGACATAATGAATCACGAATTCAACATGTTCAATCATCTACTTGGGGAGACATTGGAAGCATAAATGTCAAGATTTGTGAAACTGAACACTAAGATAAAAAGTGCAAGAATAACTTTAGAGAATGTATTGTCAACAAGAAGCTATTGAATTCTGTACCTTGCGCTTGAAACAACAACTGCACTATAACCAGAGAGCCAAAGATCTGTTTACTGTGTCTCTCAAGGATCTAATTTCTACAATAAAATCATATGAAATGGATGACAACAAAGAGCTACAATCACTTAAACACCATAGGAGCTAAAGCAATTATGTGTATGCTAAGATGGCAAGTAATCCTAATTACTATGTGAGCTACTAACAACTATGTCAGCAACAACAGTCAGCAAACCCTATCATTCCTACTTTCAAGAGACACCTATCCCTCAATTCCAAGTCCCTAGCCAAATAAATTCTCTTCTATGAAGTCTCAACAAATGTCCTCTCAGCCATAAACTCACTCTTATTCATCAATTCAACCCTCATATCAAACTCACAAGCATTTGTTGCTAACTTCAACCTATCCAAGCAAACAATCCAAATGCTGAAGAAATCTTGCTCTATTTACAACATTCATATCTAGCTATGAAGCATTCATGGCTGGAAATTAAGTGCACCAAACATTCTGGTTGATGGCTTGTAGCAAGTTAACCCAGATTATGTTGAAGAGAATGGCATTAAATACCAAATGGCTATGTTAGTGTAGAGGGCTAAAACTTTGCAAGGAGAACGGGTAGAAAATTTTTTGGGGTAAACAACTCTAGAAAGATCAGGTTGATAAGACGAATTAGGGTGCTACAACTGTGATAAACCCGGGCACTTTGCCAGGGAATGCAATGAGTCAAAGACAAATCAGAATGATGGCGGAAAGAAAATGGTGACAGTCAGGTTGAAGCAAAAAGTGATAAAGCCAGTTCTTCAAGCAATAAAGCTTTAGTATCTTAGACCAATGAAGAGTATGATTGGTTAGACCAAATGGAGATCTTGGATATCAAACTATCAACACCTTTGTTGGCAGAGAAAAAAGTTGGTGAAGAAGAAACGAAGAAAATTTGTGGCTGATTTTGTATCTCGTGATTTACTTGAGGGTGTGTTTGCTGAAGAAGAGTTAATCAAGGATGATAAGAAAGTGCTTACTAAATCTATTGTTGAGACTACTCTAGTACAAGAAATGAATTCTAAATATGTTAAAGAAGGAAGAAAGAAAAGGCTGTTAAGAACACTCCAGCTATTAATGAGAAGAAGGTCATTGCTGTTGAGAAGACTCCAGCACCTGCTCAGACTCAAATTGCTAATGTTGTCGAGTTCACTCCAACAACTGAAAGCGGGAAAAAGAGTGGTGAGAAAAGAGAAGTTTTGAAGGCATTTATGGTGAAAGGAGTGCCTAAAGGATCTAAAAAGTCTAAAGAAATGAATGTGGTATACATCAATCTTTGTACTAATTCCCAAGTTGAAAAGTTTTAAAGATATAGAGTTCACAATGGGCACTTGATTTTAGAAGTCAAAAAACTTCAACATCAAGCACCAAAATATAAAATAGATGAAAAGATTTAAAGAAAAGATGTAAGGTTTAAACAAATCAATTTATCAATCAAAAAAATCTTCATGTTACAGACTATAAAATTAATAATTTGACTTCCGTAATAATGATCTAGCTTTAGAAATTAACAAACTTAATAGTTAACTCTTGTCTACAAAACTAATAGTTGAGAAATTTGAGTTATCTTCCAACATGGTTGAAGGTATAATCAAGTCACAATGACTTAAAAGATTAATGGTGGTAAAGTGGAATTAGATTTTCTAAACTTGCACCACCAATTAATCATAATTTTACATGTAACCTTTATCCATTACATTAACAAATGAAGAACTGAACTATGGTTTGGGATTTCAACCAACTTGTGACTTAAAACTTTCGGTCAACATTTCTTTGACTGTTGATCCTATCATAAAACCAAAATTAATTTAATAATAATAATTCTTTTGTAGAAAGTGTGAAGATAGATGGTTTTGATTGTGACTTTGTTTAGTTCTTGATAGTCGATGCACATTCTTAGGGTTCCATCTTTCTTTTTGACAAATAGGACTGGAGCTCCCCATGGTGCGAAGCTTGGCCTAATGAACCCTTTGTCCATAAGTTCTTGTAGTTGCGTCAGCAACTCTTGCATCTCGACGGGGCTAGTCTATAGGGTGATTTGGCTACCCGTGCTGCTCCCGATATTAGGTCGATGCGAAACTCAACCTACCTGTGTGGAGGGAGTCCTGGTAATGCATCGGGAAATACGTCCACGAACTCCGACACTATAGGACGTCCTCGAGCCGTTTTTCCTATTTAACAGACATTACATAGGTAGTGGGAATTGATTGGTTGGCGTAAAATAGGGTGTCATGTCTCGTCTTGGTCTCTCACCATATCACGAGAGTTTCTCCTTTAGGTAAGGGAATTTTCCAGTTTCTTATCGCATATAATCTCAGCCCTATTTTTCGCCAACCAATCAATTCCCACTACCATGTCAAATCCACCTGTTCTACTGGTATTAAGTCTATAGGGAATTCATGCTCGTCCAGTTCTATCATGCACCCAACGATTGTCTCATCAGCTTTAACTAACTTTCGTTAGCTAGTTCTACGGTATATGTGTCGGCTAGCTAGAGGAGCTTAATTCAATTCTTGGTCTAAAGCTTGTAGAAACAAAGCTTCTATTGGCCCCGGTGTCAAATAGTACATAAGCTAATGATGTTTACTAGGACGTACCGGTCATAACTTCGGGCTCCTCCCTGGCAACTTCTGCATTCATCACAATGGTCTCCCTTGGTGCATCCTACTGCTGGTTTTTTGGCCTTTAGCTTGGGGCAAC